>PVJH01015132.1:0-54673 GCA_004026705.1 Nesogale talazaci
GCAAGGGCTCGATCTCCGCCCTGCACACTGGAGGCAAGTGGTGGCTCCATCAGAACCGTGGTTCCGACCAAGCCACGGTTCTGACCCGGCTGCGGCTCGCACCAGGCCACGGGGCTGACCAGGCCACGGATCCAACCAGGCCACGTATCCGACCAGGCCACGGTCTGACCAAGCTGTAATTCCGACCAAGCCGCGGGGACCAGGCCACAGATCCAACCAGGCCATGGTCGGACCAAGTCACGATTCCAACCTAGCTGCGGCTCCGAACAAGCTGCGGTTCCACCCAGGCCTTGGACCCAACCAAATCACGACTCCCGCTTAAGCACAGATCCGACCAAGCCGCGGCTACAAACAAGCTGCAACTCTAACGAGACAGCGTCCCGCGCGGGTCCAAACCTTGCCGGCAACCGCCCCGGCAGAGACAGTGACAGACAATGGCGGGTCATTCCCCGGCCCGGCCTCACTGTGGCACGCCCAAAACCCCCAGCCCCCAGAACCCTGCGAATCTGTGCCCACTTATCTCTACGATGATCCTCCCATGATCTAGCAGCGCCGGACCTCTCCTTCAGACACTTTTCCTGGGCCGATCCCCCGCTGGTTCCCCCTGGTGAGTGTTACACAGTCGCCATTTTCCCGGAAGTCTCTCGTTAATCAATTCTTATCACAATCCATCCATCCATCCATCCATTGTGTCATGCACTTTTGTACATTTGTAGCCATCATCATTCTCAAAACATTTGGTTTCTACTTGAGCCCTTGATATCAGATCCTTATGTTCCTCTTCCCTCCTCATTACCCTTCCCTCATGAACCCTTGATAATTTATAAATTATTATTATTTTGTCATGTCATACACTGTCTGATGTCTCCCTTCATGCACTTTTCAGTTGTCTGTCCCCCAGGGAGGAGATTATATGTAGATCCTTATAATCAGTTCCCCCTTTCTACCCCATCTTCCCTCCATCCTCCCCGTATTGACACTCAGCACTGGTCCCAAAGGGATTATCTGTCTGGGGTTTCCTGTCTTTCCAGTTCCTATATGTACATCCTACAGTCTAGCCAAGTTTGTAAGATAGAATTGAGATCATGATAGTGGGGTCAGGGGGAGAAGGAAACATTTAAGAACTAGAAGAACATTTTATGTTTCATCATTGCTACAATGCACCCTGTGTGGTTCATCTCCTCCCAATGGCCCTTCTGTAAGGGTCTAGCTCAGAAGCAACAAAACCCACATGAAAGAAGCACACGAGCCTGTGTAATCAGAAAGTGTGGAAGAGATCAGGTACCAAGTAACAAAGAACAAAAAAATCATGTTATTGTGTGCTCACCTTCTCTGTACATTCGCGGAAGACAAATTGGTGCATAAGCAAAGGTGGTGAAGAAACCTGATAGTACCTGGCTATCAAAAGATGTAGCGCCTGGGGTCTGAAAGGTAAAAAAGGGTCTGTCTTTCTCAGAAGCAACAAAGCCCACATGGAATAAGCACACCAGCCTATGTGATCATAGGGTGTTGAAGTGATCATGTATCAGGCATCAAAAACAAACAAAAAAAAAATCATGTCCTTGTGAATGAGGGAGAGTACAGATTGTGGACCCAAAGCCCATCTGTAGGCGATTATAACTCTTCAAATGAGTAGAAAGTCAATCTTTTCTTCAGTAGGGTTGATGGTGCGTTTGACAGTACTCTCGATGCAGAGTGAGACGGGTTAAATTTTAATATCTCATCATTTGTGTTCTCTTTTGATAAATTTTTTATTTGTTTTAATTTTTCTTTCCGCTTAGTTTCAGATTGAAATTTTTCTCTGTCTACTTTGTTGTTGTTGCTGGCTTTATTTTATTTTGTGTGATTTTCTTTTTATGAAATCCAGGATAGAGACAGTAACTAAAATAATAGCTTCTTCAGATTATGGTGTGGGAGATTGAGAGGATATGAGGGGCTAATAGAAATGAATACAGAAATGAAGAGGATGTCCTACAATGTGCTGTGGTGGTGATTGCACAACTCTTTTTTTTATATATTCAAACTATTGAATTGTAAAATACTTGAATTATATTTATATATTAAACACCTTTTAAATAAAGAAAAAGTAGGACTTTTTTCTAACAAAAATATATTAGTCATGTACCAACTTCTTAGAATATGCTAAGTTCCTTGCCATTTGTTTTACATGTAAAACCCTATTCAATTTTCATAATGTTCAGATCACATAGATTGTTTATTATTATTATTGGATACTGAAGCTTAGAAATGATGACTTACTGCCCAAGGTCATGCAACTAGCTGGGAAGTGACAGAGCTGAGAAAGATTAGAACCTAGAGACCAGTCATGTTTTCAATCATTGCTTTCTATTTGTCTCTTAATTATCAAGCGGTGGTATTGTGATTAGGATCACATATTGTTCAAAGTACAGTAATAATAAAATGATGTGTACTTTGTAGCAGGACCTTCATATACATTTCCAATGAGCAAAAAACTCTGTAAGACAGCTTAATATCAACTTAGCTTTACATGAAAGGAGGCTTGGTTGCCCCATGGGTTAGACCTTGAGCTGCTAGCCACAAGTCAGTGAGTCAAACCCACCAGATACTCCAGAGGATAATGATAAGGCTGTGCATTCCTGCAGTGATTTAGACTCTCAGTAATTATATATAGGTTCACTATTGCTTGTAGCTTACTCAGTGGCAATGGTTTTAGGCTGGGGGTTCTTACATGAAGAAACTAAAGGTAAGGAGGTTAGGTAGCTCAATTTCAGTTAGATGTTGGTAATAATAGGTGTGATATGAATTTCATCTAATAGTAAAATCAGGAAAGGTATGTATCAGCATTGTTATTTTCACTACAAACAGTGAAACAGACAATCAAAGAAGCTAGACTATATGAAGGAGAGCATAGTGTCAAAGTGGTAGGAAGGCTTGTTGACAAATTATGATGACACAACTGTGCTTGCATAAAGCAAGGAAGACTTGATATAATTGCTGATGGAGATAAAAAATTCATCTTTCAATATAGATTATAATTCAATGTAAAGAAAACCAAAATCCTCACCGTTTGGACAATATCATGATAAACAGAGAAAAGGTTGAAGCTGTCAAGGATTTCATTTTCCTTGGATCCATGATAAATACTCATGGAAGCAGTAGTGAGGAAATCACATGGCATGTGGCATTGGGCAAATCTGTAGTGAAACACTCTTTAAAGCGTTTAAGAGCTAGATGTCAATTTGAACACTGAAATGTCCTGGACCCAACCCAAAGTATTTTTAATCATCTAATATGCCTATGAAAATTGGGCAGTGAAATTTTGATGGATTTAATTATGGTGTTAGTGAAGAATATCTAAAATATCTAAAAATCTAAAATACAGAAGAACAAACAAATCCATCTTAGAAGAGGTACAACGTGGATGTGTCTCAAAAGCAAGTATGGAGTTGAACATGTTATCAGGAAAGGCTAGCCCCTAGAAAAAAAACCTCATGCTGGAGGTATGGATGGGTCAGTAGTAAATCCATGAGAGCTGGATTGACACAAAGTCTGCAGCAATGGCCTCAGACATAATAATGATTGTGAGGGGCTGAGCCCCGGTGGCGTAGTGGTTGTGTCCAGAACTGCAGGCCACAGAGTTGATGGTTCAAATCCAGCAGCAGCTTTCCAGGAGCAGTGATACCACCAAAAAACAAAGAATTAATGATTGTGAGTGAGGCTGGTGAAGGACTAAGCAATGCTTCGTTCTGTTGTGTGGGAAGCCACTACGAGGTGGAGCTGACTCAACAATAACTAACAACATCAATTGAGAACTTTAGACCAACCAAGGCTCAGATTGTGCAAGGATCCTACTGGATCCATAATTATTATCCCAACTTGACAGCTTAAGTAACTCATGGATACAAAGGTTAAGCAACTTGTCTAGGACCGGTTTCAAACACAACATATTTTTGTTCCAATGTCTACACTAGAGGGAACTAGAATAAGAATCACTATCTCTTGTGAGAAAAAGTTTTAAAGACATAAGTAAACAGATTTTTAAGAAAAAAAAAATCTGATGTCTGGAAGTCCATCATGAGATTACATCAGTTCGGAAATAAAGTGTATTGATGAAAGATGAGGTCTCAGTGATAGTGGCTGATCAATCTTGCAGCATTTAAATGTCCTTGAACTAGCTCTCACAAATACGAGCTTCTCCACAGGTGAAGTGTGCAGATGCACAGAGCCATCTTGTCACAGTCATGATTTCAAAACTTGGGCCAAAATGAAGCAAAGGCTCCCAGAGCTCTGAGTGTGTATTTGGGGCTTAACCAATAACTGAATTCTGTCCTAGAGGAACTTGAAAGAAAAGAAGACCTTGTTTTGTTATTCAACTAATCATAGGCTTCCTTACAACAATTTAGAAGAGGGAATTCCGAGAAACAAAACCCACTAACAACAAAGACTTCTCTTCAATTAAAGTGAGAAGATGCTAGGTAAAATTATATAAGGCCAGCCGTTTTTAAATACCAGGTGAAGAATTATTTCTAGAATTTCACTGGTTCTATTTTTAATAAATGTTTCACAAAACAACTTAATTGCAATCACAATCATAGAAATACTTACACACCACTTGGTATATAGCAGGACTTGTTCTGAAAACTACTTAATGAATGTTGATGTACATTATGTAGGTTGCATGATTATCTTCATTTTCAAAAAGAAGAATGGAGGGTTAGAATGGTTAAGGGGTTCACCCATGTGGCTACATGAATTGAACCCAGGCTTCCAGAGTTCACACTCCAGTCACTATGGTATTCTTTTAGTGATTTGTGCTTTCTAACAATATAGAGAACACTTCTCATTTACATTTACTTCATCTCATCTTTCTCTCTATACTGTGGAATCAGGTGGTATCTTTATTGCTTATTTGCAGAAAATAAATATAGGTCTCAACAAAGTGAACATACTGCCTACAGCACTGGTCAATTCTTGGCAGAACCAAGAGTTAGAGCTTCCACACCAGAGGGCTTGTTTTTGCTTCCTTGCCCTGTGCTCATTGACTTGTGATGTGAAAACTTCGTGAGATTTTGTTCTAGGAGCTATGAAAAGCCACATAACAACATCTCCTTATTTGTCAGAGATTTTTGGCCTAAAGTGAATGCAATTAAAATCTAAACTTTTTACATAAATTACATGCTCTTAATTATTTTTCTGTAACCCTCATCATCTGCCTATAACCCATGTTCTGCCTGATTTAGATCATTGTCCCCTTGTCTTATTTTTAATTTGTAGACTATTGACCAAGTGTCATCCAAGCCAAAATGAATCCTTTCCTGTGAAATGACATCCTGCTCGACCTAGCAATAATATGTTTCTCCTTCATCCTACTTCTTCCAAGGGAGCTTTGTTATCTCTCTATCACTGAATTTAAATGTTACTCTTGATCCTATTTCCATCCTCAAGAAAGGAAACTGTCAAAAGCCCCGGTCCATAGGTCAGCACTCCATAGGGAGTAGATGTAACCTTCTCTAATGTTGACATTTTCATCCCTATATTGACAATATCATCCCTAACCCCGCTACACTCTTTTTGGCTTTGTTTTCTCATATTTGTTACAATTCCCATGAAGAGCACACCACAGAGATTGAGTATAATTCTAGAAGGTGTGTGCTCGCAATTAGCTGATTGGATTCCATGATTAAATTAGCTCTTTATCTGAACCCAGATTTGAAGTTCTAGAGGTGTTTTCAGTCTCCAGTGAAGTTAGGTACTCATGCTTACCAGTGAATTATGACCTACCAGACAGTCCTGAGCATCAAGTCCCTTACTCTAAAACTGTCCTTGGGTTAGTTTTCTTCAGATCAAAAAAATATAGTCTTAACTGTGAAAGATGTTGTTTCTCTTAACATGCCTGTATTACCTGACCAAATTTACCAAGCTGTGTGAATTTCCGATGCTGGAGACGGGACTGTTTTTCCTCCTGTCATGGAGTGCCTTCCTGTCTGCTGAGGCTGCCAGCCTAACAGGTCAGTGCTTGATTTTGTACTGCAACTGGATGTGTGAATATATGTATGTGTGTCCATGTGTATCTCTCCTGACCAGTGGGAGGTGAAATGAAAGTTTGTATTAAAGAGGCTTGTGTCAGAATCAGTCTCTCCTAGATAGCCTGGGAGGGAAAAATGATAATTCATCATTGTGTATAAAGGTGTTTTACAGAAAGTCTCCAAAAATGCCATTTCCTTTTCTCTCATTGTGGATCAAGAGAGGCTGTTGAAATCTATACATGATGTAGATAGAAAGATGATGGTTGACTTTACAAGTGAAAGTCACCACTCAAAGTGTAAAGGCATATACATACCAGCTTTTTAAAGGAAGGCATTAGCTGACAGAGAAAAGTACCAGTATAAACACCCTCCCGAGTTTGTGCACAATCCCACATCAGGGCATTTTTCAAATACTCCCAAAGGCCAGAAAATGAATAACAATTGAATGTCTTTTAATGTGAGCAGTTTCTATGAAAAACGATTGCTTAAAACAGGTACAGTTCCTCAGGTCCCAGAGACCACTGATCTCATTATCTTTTTCAGCAATCCTGAGTTCCTTTCTGGTCACTTCATGTTCAATGACCATTAAGTGGCCAGACGCAGCTATGACGTGTTAATGGGGAGCAATGTATGCTTCCTTGTATCCCTGTGTTTGCATTTTAATAGGGCATACTTGAGGTCTATGTAACCATAAAAGTTGCTATGTACTAAAAATATACCTTTTAACTACCTATTGTGGGGATGGTCTCATTAATTTATAGGAAGATTCAAGGGATACTTAGTTCACTCATATTAGGATATTAGGTTGGCCCACAACATTTGGATGATATTTAGAGCCTTCAGAGCCTACCCAAACTACTTGTCCCTAGGTTGATTTTGTCTCTACTACAAAGTCTGTGGAAAATCTCTGTAGTGATCGCCTGTAGATCTAGACAGCTGACTCCACTCACTGCAGATCAACAAGTGTCAAGCCATGCCCTCAGGCAAGGGCTTACACCAAATCCTTGAGTGGTAAACATGGGCCACGCTACCAACCAAAAGGTTGGAGGTTTGAGTCTATCCAGAGGTACTGCCAAAGAAAGGTGTGGCAGTCTGTTCCCCCAAAATGATTCATTGAGAAACCTGTGGAGCACATATCCACTCTTGCCATGAGTCCAAATCAACATGAGAGCAACTGGCTCTTTGGTTGCTGATACAGAAACTTACCTTCCCAGTTCCTTTTACACTGTAACCAAGATGAGACAAATAAACGCAATGCCATTGCATCTGTTCTGATGCCTATTCACTCAGTAGGACAAAGTGACACTGCTCTTGGGGGTTTCTGAGACTGTAAGAGCTCACCTGCCTCAGTCATTGGATGCCAACCAGCCCAGCAGGAAGCATATAGTCTTTTAGTGATCACCACAGTATTAAAGAGGTTGCTGAAGAGCTTAGGTATGCTGAGAGGAGGGGGGCAAGGGAGGGGAAGGACACTTTTGTCCCTTAAATGAAATAATGGTGGTAAGCCATTTGCATCACAGTCACTTTGAAAGAATGTTTCCCCTTTGCTCCATATTTTGTGCACTATCAGCACTTAGCATATTTTTGCATGATCTAAGTAAGTTAACCATATGAGTAAATATATGAGCAAATGACTTTCCAGAACAGTCAAAGGAGTCCTAGGGACATAGTGATTACAAAATGATCTGCGAACCAAAATGTCAGCAGTTCAAAAGCACCCACTGAGATTTTCTACTCCCATTAAGTATTACAGTCTCAGAAACCCACCAGGACAAGTCGCTCCTGTTCTATAGGCTTGCCCCGAGTGGGACTTGACACTGATACTTTTGGTTTACTCACGAACAAGGCAATGCATACGATATTATGTAAGAATTATTCATTCCTCTGTGTGAAATTGTCTTTTAATTCCTTGATTTATTTCAGCAAGATTTTGTTTCATTAGCTATTTTAAAGCCTATGGTCTATGAGAAGCTGATTAGAGTGCTCGTTTATCTGAACCTTTTCTTATTAGCCTTTTCAACCTGATGTCTCTATTGGGTGCCATGAACAAGACCTCTGAGCAACCAGCAATATGGTTTGGGTGAATGCAGGTGTGGAACCCAGTGTCAGGAAAACCCAGATGCCCATTGGGGCCACAAGGATCAGAGACACTCCAGAGCAGGACAGTAGATTTAGACAGCAGGTCTAGTAGGCATGTGATACAAATCAGAGTCTAGGTGGGTATGCTTTCAGTTGCCAAAGACCAAGCCAGATAAGTCTATATTACTCTTGTTTGTATTTGTTTATTATTTCATCTTTACCTATGTCCAAATGAGACTAACGATAACTCAAAAAATGAGTCTCATATGTCTTGGGACCATTTTGTTGAGGGTAAACATTCAAGTCCTCTGGGGTAGAGATTTTCTGCAAAATTAGACAGCTGTTTTTTTACTGTGGTTTGGCAGTAGATATAGTTATGAGCTTTCTGGCAGTCAAAGCCAAAAGAGAAGTGTAATGCATTGTGTAGTAATTATGCAGTATAATAAGGGAAAGCTATGTTTATTTATAAAAATTGCCACACTTTAAAAAATGATACTACAATTTTGAAGGAATTTACTCCATGCATCCTTTGAACACCACAACAGGCAATCTGTTTTAATGATAGTTTGAGGGAAGATGGAGAGACATTTTTTAACTGCTGAAGAGCATCAGTAAATGAGCAGCAGTTAAAATGGAACCAAGTGCCCTTCCAGTTTTACTAAATACGATGCCCTTCTTCAGAACCAACATCCAAAGTATAGAAGATGAAATCTTGCCAACCTTCTCTCTAAAAAGCACTCTGGCCTTACTTCTTCCAACACATATTTGTTTATCCATGTGCTAGTCCATGGTACTTCCAATGTTCTTTTCCAGCACCACAATTCAGATATCTCTATTCTTCGTCAGTCTTCCTTCTTCATTGTCCAACATTGACGTGCATGTGATGAAATGAAGAATACCATGGCTTGGGTCAGGTGCTCCGTACTCATCCTTGTTCTTCAATACTCCAAAGAGGTTTTGTGCAGGAGATTTACCTAATCCAACAAATCTTTTGATCTTTTAACTGCTATGTCCAGGAGCATTGATGGTGATGCAAGGCAAGACAAAATCCTTCACAACTTCAACCTTTTCTCCATTTGTCACAATGATATCTGTTGGTCCAGCTGTGAAGATTTTGGTCTTCCTTACATTGAACTGGTATAGTGGTTACATGTAGACATAGTAAACCTCCATGGTCAGCTCTGACATTATGAAATCATCTCCATAATGAGATCTCTTATAAGCAGCCAACCAGCTAAAAGACAGTTCCTTCTGCTCTGTTGTCTGCTTCCTATGTAAATAGTAACTTGGGAAAGCTTCCTTGGATTTTTCTGGGTCTGAATTCTGTCTCTGACTTACCCTTTGACCTCTACTTTTTTGAACTTGATGCAGTGGTCTTCCATATAGCCTGATTACCTTGGAAGTCATCTATAGTTTTCCATTTTAACTACCAATCTTGGACTAATTGGCCTCTGCAATGAAAGACAACCATTTGACCTATAGATCTTGGATTTCTCAGCCCCTGTAGCCAAATGAATCAAGAGAAGTCTTCACAAACTTGGAACTTACCTTCCTCCACTTGAGTCACTTAATTGGTATAAGACTCTCTCTGTATATGCATACATAAACTTCACTGGATTTGCTTCTCCAGAGAAGCAAGCCTATGAATTCCTTCAGCTTCAGATATGATGAGTGTGTTTTCCCTTGCAGTTTTCTAAACTCAAATGTTTTTCTTTGTTGTCTCAAGCTGCCTTTTCAAATGCTCTGTTGAACTCTTTTATTCCAGGATTTCTTCCATTTAATTTAGCTATGCTTCATTTAAGAGCGTGTACTGAGTCTCTTTTGACATTCACCTATGTCTTTTCTTTGCTTCCTATCTTTTTAATGCCTTCATGATGCTTTTGGTGCTGCCCTGCAACCTATCAGGTCTTTTGTCATTAATGTTCAAATATCAACTATGTCCTTGAAAATGCCTCTAAATTCAGGTGTAATATACACCAGGCCATATTTTGGGTCTCATGAACTAGTTTTAATTTTCTTCAATTTCAACTTGAACTTGCATATCGATGGTCTCTTCTATAGCTGGTACCTGGCTTTATTCTGCCTGCTGACATTAGTCTTTTCATTGTCTCTTCCCACAGATGAGCCGATTTGACATCTGTGTATGCCCTCTAGTAAAGTCTACACGTATAGTCACAATTTATGTTTAAAAATGGTGTGTGCAATGAATAAGTCATTGAGCTTGTCAAATTCTATCATGCCATCTTCAGCTTCATTTCTATCACCAGCGGCATGTGTTCTAACTCTTGAGCTTTCCTTTTTGTTCCCAGCTTTCACATTCCAGTCCTCAGTAACTGCCAGTGCATCTTCATTGCATGTTTGATGAAGCTCAGACTTCAAAACTTGGTCGAATTCTTCAGTTTATTTAAGTGGTTGGTGCCTAAACTTGAATGATAATTATATTAACTGGACTTCCCTGTAGATATGTAGCTAATATCCCATCACAAACAGCTCTGTATTTCATCCTGGAACTTCAAATATTCTTTTTTGATGATATGTGTAATGCCATTCCTCTTGAACTCGTCATTTGCATCATAGTGAACTATATCATTGACTGGTTCAAAACACCAGCCTGCTTTAGCTTCGTAATATATATGATATTGATATGTATCTGTTCCATTTCATTTATGGCAACTTTTTATTTTCCTAGTTTTTTACTTTTCATCTTCTAATTATTAATGAGTGTCCTTCTGATTTTAAGTTGTGAATCATTAGCAAATGATAGTCCTGAAAGTGTTACTCGATCCAACTGAAGTCAACTCTCCTTTGAGGAGGCAGCTCCTCTGCAGTAGCACTTGGAATGCCTTCCATCCTGACAGGCTCATCTGCTGGCTCTTTCTTAGATGATGTTCACGTGTTCAGGGGTTAATTGTCCAGAAGTAGAGTCCCTCTTCTTTCTACCTTTTCTTACTCTGTAAGTTCAGGTACAGACTGTTTATTATTGGTGTGCCCACTGGTATTTGAAATACCAGAGGCATAAAGTCCAGTTTCAGAGCAACATGCAAACTTTCAATAAACTGACAGACAAGTAGCATTCAAAATAGTTGAGAAAGCTAAAAATAAAAGATTTTGGAGACTACTGTTCAAATCGCCTTCTAAAATGTCTACATTCCTTTATATTTCCACAGAAAGTGTGAGTTCACTCACTAAAATCTTCTCCATTCTAAATCTTATAAATCAGTGCTAATTTTGAACATCAGCAAGTTCCATTTTATTCTAATTTAAATTTATGATATCACTAGGGAAGGCAAACATTCTAGTTATGTGCCATTGAGTATTTGTCTTGTATGTGTGTGAACTGTTTGGCAACCCCTCCCTTCTTTTCTTCTATTGTGATGCTTATCTTTGTGGAAATCACTTGTAGAAACTCTTTATCTATTAAGAAAATTAATCTTTTGACCTTTATTGATCCTTTAATTTGTGACCTTTATTAAATATCCTTTAATTTGTGTCTGTACCTTTTTAATATGTTATGTTTTGTGCAGGAAAGGATTCATATAGACTTCAAATTATGTGATTAAATTAACTCTTTCAGGGATCTGCTTAGAAAGCTCAAGATACTATTAATGGTAACATATTATCTTTTAATAATTGTCTTGTTTTATTCTTACATTCCAACTGGGATTTTGTACGACAGTGAGATGTGGTAAATTTTTCCAATGTGGTAGAGAACTTGTAACAGCCTTCAACCCCTCCCTATTAATTTAGAACTTGAATATGTATACATGTATATGGAGGCTTTAAAGGAGTCATGAAAAAGTAGAATTAAAGACAACAAAATTTTGAAAATGAGCTTTCATAAACCCCCTTGTGTGTGTGTGTGTGTGTATTCTGGACTTTATATTCTGGACTTTATTTTCTCTGGACACTTAATCATCACTGTTTTAATTATTTATTGTTTATTTTAATATCTAGTAGATAAAGTTCGCCTTTTCATTTTCACAAGCTTCTTTGTTATGCTTCTTTATTTACTCTATCACATGAATTTGAAAATAATATTGTTTGGCTCCAAACAAAAAATCATGATAAAATACATTAAAATTTCAGACTCATTTGAATAGAAGTGATGTTTTTATATTTTCTGTCTCCCTAACCCCAAATAGGTTATGTGTCTCCATTATTCAAGTCTTCTTTTATAACCCTCAGTAAGTTTGTAAAGTTGTCTTCACATTGGACCTACAATTTTTAAGTGCCATTTTAGCTATTTTATATTTTTATGTCTGCTATAATGAATGGGAGCTTCTTTTGTTATAGTTTCTAACAGGTTATTGTTTGTGTATATTTATGTATTTAGATTTCAATTCACTCTTGATTTGTTCTTTTTAATTCTGTAGTGTAGAACTAGATCTGATATGTAAAAATAGAATTGATGGGAAGTTCTATGAGACTCCCAGTTTCAGGAGAGTCTTATTAGCACCAGCACAGTGACTGAAGCCTTGGAGACACTCAATAAATACCTTTTGAGGAGTGAATGAATGAATAATATTGGTTCAATAAAAGGAAAGATTTCCATAAAATGAATATAGGATTTCTTTATAGATTAATGAATGCTCTATATTGGAAAATATTCCTGCAGTAATATGCCTTCTCCTCGCATATTGACTATCTCTATTTTCCAACATTCTGCATTTACAGAAACAGTAAAAATCTACAATCCTACTATCTTACACATCAACAATATATGTCTGCAACAAGAACATAGAAGTGAAGTGAGAGTACTGCTTCCTGTTATGGTTAAGGTTATACGTCAAGTTGACTGGGACATGAGTATCAGTGAATTGGGAGTTATGTAATAATGAAATGTATAGAAGATTGTCGTCAAAGTTATATATGTAATATCATAGCCATACTTAATTTTGTGATCAGATGTGGCTCTATTCCATTTTCACATGAAACTGATTTTGTGTATAATTACCTGATTTTGGGACCTTACCTATGGCAGTAAGTGTCTCCACTTACTGTTATAGTTATTCGTTAGGATTTTCTAGAGCAGATTATCAACTTGAAATTTGTAAAAAGGGCTTGGAGGTCAAATCTGATGTCCTTAGGTTTTACAAAAGGGATGGTGAGTAAATCTCCATGTCTGCCCACGAATCTTTCCTATGAGGCAGGTATTGAATATGCCTCCACCTCACAGTTCTCTCTGTGTCTATGCTGGATTCAATCATTCATTGTGATGGCCACCTAGAACTCACAGACATTACTCACAATTATGAGTTTTATTCAGGAAATTAACAGGTTATAAATCAGAATTAATATGTTCTGGATACAGTTTTTCTAGTTAAGACCAAGCTGTATCTGAAGCCACACCTCTCTCTGGTATACAAACTGAGCCAAATGACATTTTGGCATCTCCCTATTTGGGCAAGTGTCACAAATTATATTCAAAGGGCTTTTTATTTCACCTCAGATCTCAGCCCCAAGATGTTTTACTCTACTTCCATGGGCCATTAAAGCTAGCTCTTTTCGTTAAGTAAATGCCTGGAGGTAACTTACTCTGTAAGCACAATCGCCTGAAGGCATTCTGCTTTGCTCACTCTGTGAGTTAGGAAATCAACTGCATGTTTCCTGCTCTGACTCTGCTAGTACAGTTCTTCTTAAAACAAAGCTCTCTTTTTCAAGGATGGAGGAGGTTTGGTGCCGGAATCTCAGGGTCCAGAGGATGTGCTCTACTCCTGACTTTTTATTGATGGTGGCAAAAAACTCTTTCCTGTTTGTGCTTCTGTTAGGTCTCATTTTATACTCAGCAAGGTTAGAGTCCAACATTCTAATAATCCCAGTTACCCTGTTAATAATCATCCACAACTGAGGCAAATAAGTCTATCAGCAACTTGAGTTACCCTGTTAATAATCATCCACAACTGAGGCAAATAAGTCTATCAGCAACTTGAGTTACCCTGTTAATAATCATCCACAACTGAGGCAAATAAGTCTATCAGCAACTTGCCCCATCTTTTTTTTTACCCAAATCCATCAGGAAAAGAGGAAATCTATCCAATGTGCATGATGCCCCCAGTCTGTGGTGAGAGTTGCAAAGTCTATGGCAAGAAGATTCATATTAAGGAAATCATTGCACCACAATATGTCATACAGTTCATTAATCTGCAGCCCATTTTGGAACTTTTATTAGAAATAGTTATGCACAGGGAGGCAAGAGCCTACTCTCAGGGTATGTGTTGGGTGTCCGTTGACTTTGGCTCCCCATGATCTACTCTTGATTCCATGGTTCCCTTTTTTTTCTCAGGGAACTCGTACTGCTCTACTGGATACCATCTCGTTAATAATGGTGCCCCCGCAACCTTGCTAAGGAGATGGAAGTATCAGAAGCTAGACTATCCAGACACACACGATCTTTCTTGGATGTGAGAGAGGCAGATAGAAAGATGTATGAAAACTCCTTGCACTTGCTATTTCCAAAAGCAAAGCCTCACTGAAAGAATTTGTACTTGCCACTAGATACCCGGAGCTGCCCTGATGGCCCCATACTGAGAACTATCACAATTTCTTCCAATAAATTCATTTCCAATTATTATGTTGGTCATAGTTTCTACTAGGGACGAGATAACCCACAAGGCGCTTTCACATAAGAAATAACAACTTGATGACAGATCAGAAGAAAAGAGAGACTCAGAGACAGCACAGTTTAGTTTTCAGGCGAGGCTACTTGGGACCATTTTCTGCCAGGTGCACACTAAGAGTTAGACAAAATGAATCAAAAATTTAAAGAGCTTTTGCACGACGTTCATTATCCTTTCAATTTGACTTCTTATAAGATTCATTATAAGTACTTCAGTGTGGGGGTGGGGAGAGGAGTGCTCATTACCACATCTGCTTTCACTTCCAGTTGTTACTAATTTGATGATGATGATTTGATTTATTTTGATCATCTTGTGTTTCAAGGGCCACATTTGCAGCCACCTCATCTCACTAGCTTGGAAATTGCACCTGCAAATGTTCAATAGCAAGTCGGAAGAACTAGGTTTTTGGAAACAAGTGGCTTTTAGACATGCAAATGAAGGTTAGCACTTATATTACCCAGAAGTCAGATGCTCTGCTATTGGAAAAATACGAATACAGTTTGAGAAAACGTTTTTCTTTGGAAAGCCTGGGCAGGATGTTTAATACAAACAAGAGAAGACTTTTTAGGAGTCGAGCGGGTGTAGCTAGAAACGGACATTCGGATGACCTCACTGCAGGAGACCTTGGAAAAAGGGAACTGTGTGCATGCGTCTCCTTTGCCGTCACAGGCAGCCAGTGAAGGCCACATTCCTGTTTCCGGTCCTTCTTTTGACTTGTAGAGGGATTCGGAGAAGTCATCCTTGTAATTGGTATCTTCATTTTCCGCACTAACAAGATAAAACACATTCTATGATCTTTATTTTATGATGGGAGGACATTCAACATATTGTGAGTGTGGTTTCAGAGGAAATACATGTCCTTAGGGGATTCACAGTGAGGTGCCTGATAGTGATGAACACCTCATTTCTGATCAGGTAGAATTTTTCTTGCGTAGGGGCCTATTTTCTAGGAGTTATTACCCATTTAACCCACTGCTGTGGAGTCACTTCTGAATCATAGTATCCCTATAGTACAGAGACAAATATATAATTGTTCTATCAGGTCCTGAGGCTGTAAATCATTACAGAAACAGACAGCCTCATCCATCTCCAGAAAAGGGCTCCAACCACTGACCTTCTCATTAGCAGCCACACACCTGACCAGTGTACCACCAAGGCTCCCTGCCGTCCAGTAGGTTACTGAGCCATTATTTCAAATTGCAGGTAGAAAATAGTTCATCAGTCTTCCTTATAGCATAATTTCGAATGGAATTGAATCCTGTCATAGAAGTTGGGTTTTGGTTTATAAAGATACCCAAAATGCACAGCTGGACAGGTTGTTTGCTGTTCATTTTTGTAATCTGTTTCCCAGTTGAGATGTTAGGGGTCTGATTTTTGCCAGAAGCAAACTTTCAGGAACTGTTCTCATGCACTGGAAGAGTAAGATTTCTAATGGCAACATCGACACTATGTCTAATGATTTTCCTGCTTCCAGGCAGTGCTGCAATAAAGGCAGCTTCCATTTTTAGATTTCTATACCATATTTTATATCCATCAGAGGTGAAAGTTTGGGAGGGGTAACCCTGAAATACATTGCTTTCTCATTCAAAATATTAAAGAGTAGAGTTTCAGGGACATTACAAACCCAAGTAGTAAGGGTTCTAATGCAACATTAGAATAATTCCCCTGCTTTCTGAAACTGCGGCAATCAAGGCAGCTTCCATTTTTAGGTACCTGGGGCATAATCTATGTTCACTGGAGGTGAAGTGTGGAGAAGGGTCACCATGGGAATACTACATTTTCTCATTCAAAATATTAGATATTCTAATTATATTTCCAGCAAATAAAATAAATATTTGAAAAGATGGAGAACATGTACTGCTTATGAAGTAATGACATTGGGTGTTATAGTCTGGTAATAGAAAATAAGAAACTGTGGAAACATTTAAAATTTAGGATGGTAAAATCACATGACACTGTGACCCATTCACAAAGAAGCTGACCAGAAAGATGCACTCAGCATGCAAAGCGTCAAGTCAACCAGAACACGGGTTACTTCATCTCAATCACATCATCTGAGTGTGTTCTCAGCCCAAAATGACAAGGGCCTGATCACATTGTTGTGATAAGAAAAAGTTGACAGAAGTTTAGATCCTGCTGATCTGTCAGGTCAATTTTTGAAAGGTTTTCTGTAGAATAAATGGACAAGAAAAGGAAAATGGGGCAAGGCTTTTTTTTGCATTGTTTTGTTCTGCTGTGTGTGTGTGTTTTACAATATACCAGGAGACAAGTTTTCCAAATGATTAATATCAGTGGACATATTGAGATTTCATTGTATATGAGTTGCCTTTCTACTTATCTCCATCATGAGTCAGTTGGGCAAATACCCATCTGAAAATCCTATGAAGGTTTGAACTCCGAGGTGCTTGCTTTCCATTTGGCTCTCCACTGACTGGGTAGGAAATAAATTTCTGGATCTAGGTAAATAAAATCAATCTCTAGGAGGGGATTTGGTTTGAATTGTTCCTCAAAACAAATCTGGTTAGTTTAATTTTTAAATGCAGGTCATTAGCCGACATGTCTTAGCTTAAAACAACTTTTGCTTTCAAATTGACAGAACCACATGAATCCCACATTGTTGGCCAGCAATTTACCAACAAATGAGGTTCACTGGCTGTTTTCCCTACCCAAAAAACAAAATCTAGAGGCTTAGAAATATTAGGCATTAGGGGAAATATGAAGAGCTGATACCAAGGCCCTAAATAGAAAAAGAATGTTTCGAGAAGGATGATGGAAACAAATGTATGAATGTGGTCTGCACACAATAGTTGTGTTTATTGATCATGATAGTGAGTTGTATGAGTCCCCAATAAAATGATTTTTAAAATACATTAAGCATTCAAACTGTATTAACAGACATCCAAAATTCTCACAGGGGATAGTTAGCCAGTACATTGAATAAGGTGCACATGCAACCATGCCATTTCCATAGACACAGGTGCAGAGTGTATCTCCTGGAGTAATAACTCATTAACTCACACTTGCACTTTCCTGAACCGCACAGCTCATCATGTCAAGATACAAAAAACCTTGCATATGCAAGTGGAGTGCTGGACAAATTGCATCTGCTTTCTTCATTGGACATGTTCTCAATTATTATTTAACATCTCATCCTAGTACCCAAAGCACAGGGAAAAGGAGAAAGTTTTTCATTCTTTCTCAAAATCCATATCCTGCACAGTCATGTAAGAAAACTCTCACAAGTTAGGTGGCACAGACAATTAGGGGATAGATGACAAAAAGACAATCAAGGATGCCTCTCTGGTCCCTGTCTCACCTGCATGGTGGGGTCATTTCATCAAGATGGGAAGTAGAAGTGGATGAGCATACGCAGTGAGTGGAGATGCACCTGTTCGGTCACTCAGGGACACTGGATTCTCTACAAGTGTGGAAAGCCAAATGGAAAGGTAATTCGACATGGACATCTGGGGAAAGTTGCTCATTAAAGATTTAGGCAGCATCAGAGCAAATGTGCTAGCTGAATTTAACAAAATGAAACTGAATAAATCTGAACAACAATAACATTGGAAAAGGGCTATCTAAGGAAAAAGGGTTTCTTTTTCTCTAGGTCTCCAACTTATTTGCATAAATACTACGAGATTATAAAGAATTTAACATGAGGGCTTTTTATTTTAAATGGAAACTCGGAAACGGTGGAACATAGACAAGAAGCAATTTTCTAAAATGCATGTTTGCATTCAGCATTGGAGAAACCAGAAATAGGAACAGAGATTGTGCTATTTTCTATATTGGTGTTCTTATATTCCTCAGACTCACGATTAATTTGCCAACTATGGGGTCCCAAAACCGGGAAGTAGACAGCAATAGCACTCTTTGGAAGTTTGGATTCTTTCATATTCCCTAAAGGAGTTTTTCATTTTGTTAAATCATTGACTTCTCAACTCTGAGTTCCTTCAGTGGTGGTGGTATGACACCTTTCAGAAATGTCTCTTTTTACTAGATCAAAAATAAATAAAAGTGTGACATGAAAAAATAACCTACCAACTTTAAGATCCCTCAAAGGGCAATCTGGGAGCAAGACACATTTTTTTTCCTTCTCACACCCACTTTTCATGTTCTGATGATATAATCAATATTTCCTGTCCAAAGATGCAGTATTCTGTGGTCTAAGAAACCTCTCCAGACTGTATTTGATGTCAAAGAAAATCATGCTCCATGTGACAGGCATGTATTCTTCAGCTGTTGTATCTGAAGTCTTCATTAACTTTTAATGAGAAAGCACTACTGAATAATGTTATCGTTAGCACAGACTGTAGGTGACAACAGTCTTGAATAGAAATGTTTAAAGGTTAGAATAAAATAAACTCTTATACTAATAAATCTAGATAAACATCCATTTGCATGTCAGGATCAAAAATGAGTCCCCTATTTTCTCTTTTCAAAACAAATAAACATTTCTTGAAATATAGTTCCTTCATTTGACAAGTGTGCATTGAAACACCTGCTCCCTTCTGGGCGCTGTAACAAGATTAGAGGCTACCATTGAGGAGATCTGGTTAAAGAGGGAGAGTTGACTAATCTAGTTGACCGAAATTCAGTACAGAGCCATGAAATTCTTCAATTCCATAAGTAGGCATGGAAGTAAATGGAAAAGTGAACCATTAAGGTCATAGACATTTGCACTGGTAAGGTATCTTGATGCCATCTAGAACAGTATTTCTTGATGAGAAATACTTTTGGCAAAAATAAATAAGATAATTTTAAAATCCTAACCCTAAAAATAAGATAATTTCATCATGTAACCCATACCCGCATCTTTATTTTCTGTTTTGCCCACAAGGCTATTTATATTAGTTGCTTTCCCCACTACTGTTGAAGCAATTATGACTCAAAGTGGCCGTTAGAACAGGTAGATCTACCTCACAAGACTTTCTTGAGGTATCATTTGTGAGTTCAGGACACTCGTCTTTTTCTCCCTTAGAGCCACTGAGTGGAATTCAAACTGTTAACCTTTCAGAGAGCAGAGAAGCACTTAACTATTATGCAACCAGGTCTTCCTAAGAATATTTATAATTCTAAATACTTCTATGAGAAAATTCTTTGGAATGGGCCAGTTCAAAAGAGAGATGACTCGATAGATTGTGTAAATTATAAAACAATATCATTAATATCACATGGAAGTAATTCCATATATACTCGAGTATTAACCGACCCCACAATCAGCTGAGGCACCTAAATTTCCCACAAAACTACATTGAAAATATGCTTAAAAACCACAGCTTATACACAAGTATATATGGTATTTTGCTGAAGTTTTTTTCAGAAATGGTTTCAACATTGCACCGAAAGGGAGCAGTCAGATATTCAAGCCAGATTTACTAGCAAGATGCTTACTTGTGTTACATTGACTATGCAAAGACATTTGTCTAGATCATAACAAACTATGATCACATTGGGAAAGCGGGATATATTTTTCAGAACACTTCATTGTGCCTAGATGGAACGTGTGCAATCATTTGAAAATAAGGGGAATACTGCATAGTTTAAAATGAGGAAAGACGTGAGTCAGGGTTGCTTTCTTTCACATCATGCTGCGTCAATAGTCTGAGAAGCGTGACTCCATGAGATAGAACGGGGTGCAGATGACTTAGGCTTGCTTCATGAAACTGAAGAGGACTTGAAAAACTTGCTGATAAAGATCAAGGATTGCAGTCGTCAGTATTGATTACAACTCAATATCAATAGACCCCAAAGAGGCATTTTGGTTAACAGAGAAAATATTGAAGTTGCCAAGGATTTTCTCTTGCTTGTATCCACAATCAATATTCATGAAAGCAACAGTCAGGAGATGATGTGACATACTGAGTTGGACAAATCTGCCCCACAAGACCTCCTTAAGGTTGTAGCATAAAGATGTAATTTGGAGAAGTAAGATGTGACTGACCCAAGTCATAGTATTTCCCATTGCCTCATGTGTATATGAAAGTTGGACCATAAATAAGGACGGCCACAGAATAATCGATTCATTTGAATTGTGGGGTTGGCAAAGAATATGGGAAGTATTAGGGACTTCTAGAAAAATAGACAAATCTGTCTAAAAATAGACAAAGCTGTACAGTCAGAGCACTCCTTAGAGGCAAAGAGAGAGTGTCTTCTGTGGTGTAGACATGTTATCAGGAGACACCAGGCTATGAAAAAGGACATTATGCTTGGCAACACAAAGGGTGAATGAAAAGAGGAAGACATTTGAGGAGACACAGTGGCAGCAACAACGTGCCCAAATATAACAATTGTGAGGATGGCGTAGCACTGGACAGTGTTCAATTCTGTTGCTCATGGAGTCACTATGAGTTCGGCAACTCAACAGCACTTAACAACCGCCTCCGTCATCACTGTGACCCATTTGCTTCTAACTTATAGGACCTATAGGACAAAGTAGAACTGCCTTGTTGGGCCTCTGAACCTGTAAATACACCCACACACATACACACACACACATATATACATAACATTTTAGTGCAAGCCCTTACAGTTCTTGTGTCAATCTATACATCCATTGATCAAGCACATGTGTACATATGTTGCAACCATCCTTTTCAAAACATTTTCTACTTGAGCCTTTGAAACCAGCTTTTCATCCCCTCCACCTCCGCCCTCCTGCTCTCAGGAATCCTTGATAAATTATAAATTATAATTATTTTCATAACTTAAGCCATCTGCTCTTTCTCCTCCCCCAAGGCTATAAATCTTTACAGGAACCGTCAGCCTCATCTTTCTCCCACACAACAGCTACTAGGTTTGATCCACAGACCTTGCAGTAAGCAGACCAATGCTTATCCCTCCAAACCACCAGTGTCACATGTGTAATGTTTTCTGGGTAATAGTGGTTCAATGGCATAATTCTCATCTTCCATTAAGAAATCTGGATTCAGTGGCAAAAGGAAAAAGGAAAAAAAGAAATCTAGGTTCAATTTGCATCTCCACTGCCGCTGAAGGCTTTCATGTTGCTATACTGCTGAATAGGTTTCTGTGGAACTTCTAGACCAACACCGACTATGAAGAAAGGTCTGATGATCTACTCCAAATAACCAGCCTATGGAAACTCTGTGGGTTGAAAAGGTCAGGTTCCTAACCAATTATGCTACCATTTTATTTAGTTGCACATTGAATGTATATGAGTCTAAAGTTATTACAAGGACAGTGGATAGCAATGTTTCTGAGAGGATCCAGAAGAGGAAATCACATAGAAGTGTGTAAATGGTTCCTTGGTAACCAGGAAGTGTGTTCTTTGACAATTAACCTCTCTGGGAAGAATTTACTTGCTAATAGAATCTGATTTTTCTCAAAGAATTGTGGATCTCCTCATGCTGCTTCCTAAATTCCCTTGCTTGTCAATTAATTTCTTAACTATGTGGCTCTTTGTGATTTCTTGAACAATTCTTTAGCTAATGTCAAGAAGTATTTGTTTTAGTTGTTGCTCAAAGTTTTATAAATGAGTCCTTGCAGTAAGCCTTTTGGGGATCCTGCCCACTGCTGAAATCTCACCATGGAAACAGTGAAAGGCAATCTTATGCACAAACATGAGTCAGAAACTCTTATTATTATTTCCTGTAGGCCACTTCCTGATTTCTTTTCGATCTCTTTATTTTAGGTCCCATCTATTTTTTTAGCATGTTACAGTGCTTGATTCCATTAATCGTTGCCAGAGTCCCTAAAATACCACCAGAAAAAAAATACCAACAGAATCTTAGGAATGATCTTAGGTATACAATATCATAGCTGCATTTAATGATCACATATTTTTTCAGTAGAAACGTGAACAAAATAATCAGATTTTACTTTTGCTGGAAATGCTGGACATACTAGAGGGTTTCCTACTTCTAATTTTTATGAATACTAGAAATAAACATGCATAATTTTTACAATACTAGTTGAAATTCTCTGCAAATTGTATTATGGTATTTTCTAATGAAATCTGCTCATCTAAATAGAGTGCATTCACAGCATGCATAGCATGTAAAGGATCTATAACACGCACATGATGTGGTAAAAGTAAGTAGTTGTGGCTACATTTAACTGTCAATATGTATTCATTCCCTCCTTTGTAACAGATTAAAATCCAATGACGTTAAGAGACATTTGTGTTTCCACTATGACAGTCTCCTTTCTCATTCCTTCTCATGCAGATTTGCCCTGTCATCTACTCCCCCAAATTCTTCTCATTTTTCAAGACCCAAGTACCTCTTCATCCTTCCAGAAAACTTTCTTCATCTTTCACCCCCCTTATTCAACCAGAAAAAAAAGATCATTCTCTCTTAGAATTCCTGTTTTGTTGTCATTCATAACACTCCTCCTCTCATTACATGGCTTTATATACATGCCATTTCTATTAAGAAATACAGAACTGCTTGAGGTCACCCAAAGTCAAGCTCACTGCCATCAAGTCAATTTGCACTCATGCAGCCCTATAGTATAGGTTTGAACTGTCCCTAGTGGTTTTTGAGACTATAATCTTTTATGGGAGTAGAAAGCTTCATGTTTCCTGAAGAATAGCTCGTAGTTTCACACTATTGACTTGAAGTTAGTGGCCCAACATACAGCCACCAGATTTCTTCATCTTTCTGTTCCCCATAGACACAACTAATGTCTTCTCTCACTATAGGACATCAGTAGTCAAAAGCAACTGAGTGGATGAATAGCAGATATTCAAGCTAATTTAGGAAAGGCCACTACTTTACTCTTAGATTAGTGATGATTCTCTGAACTTAGATTATTAGGAGTAAGTTCATGTTCACTGCTTTCATTGATTCAGGCACTAAATGAATAGAGAAGGAACCACGAATTCAATAAGGGAATGGGATATGTGAAACATGTTCTAGATGCTTTGTATTTTATGCCCCAACAACCTGATAAATAGAAAATCTTGTGTTTATCTCTGGAGTAAGCTTCCCTAAATTATTCCTTCTTTTCATTGCTTTTTCCACCACTCGTTATTATAATTATAGCAAAATTTTACTTACTAGCATTTTGTTTAGGAAACATTTTAATATCTATCTTGTTTTATACTCAGAACAGCCCTATGAGGCTGGTGGATGCTAGATAAGAAAATGGAGTTTAAAAAGTTGAATCAATACTATCCATGTTAGGCCTGAGCCATGGCCAGAAACTGGATGTCTAGGACACATAGAGACTTGAGACAACCAGGAGATGAAGAAACAAGGTCCACATTGTTATTTTGAAACACTTAGTTTTGCTGACAAAATTTGCTTTGAATATCTGTTCTTTTAACTCTGCTTATTGAGTCCATTTTTATGTCTCTAACTTCTTCAAACTAATACTGGATGTATTTGTAATCTGTGTTTCCCTAATAAATTACACATAAGACTGTTAATTTTTTCTCTGAGTGGTTCTTTGTCTCTTTTCCAAGAGTATTGACATGCACTATATTCTCATTGCTATTTACTTCTAAATAAGCTGAAATTATAAATTTGATTTCATCTTCAACCTTAAATATATGAAGCAGAATTATTTTAAAATCCAAATGGATATATTTATTTAGCCATGCTTTTTTGGTTACTTTCCAAATTTATAGCATTATGATAAAATTATTTGATCTGTTTGCTTTATTTTGGTAGAAGGATGAAATTTTTGGACAACTTGATGACAAATGTAGCTTATTTTACTCCATTTATTCCTCATTCTAACATTATTGAGATTTAAATACATATATAATAATATTCTTATGTATTTCATGGTGCAATTAAATACATGCCCCCACTCCCCCCCAAGAGAGCCAAATCCATTACTATCAAGTCAATTCCTATGCAGAAAGATCCTATATAGGATTCCCAAGACCGTAAACTTTACAGGAGTAAAGAGTCTGGTCTTTCTTCAGCAAAACAGCTGGTGGGTTTAAGCCACCAATCTTAGATTTAGCAGTAGAATCGTACCAGTTAGCACTGCTAGAGCTAAGACTAATTCTTAAATATATGAAAATGTATGCCCTCTACCACCACCCATGACATTGAGAACCGCTGATTTGTTTTGTTTGCTTATTTTTTTGTTTGTTTGTTGAAACCATCTGATATTTCACAAAAGCATCCAAGTCGGTTTCGGATTTGCTTTTCTTCCTTTTAGAGACGCTTGCATCAATGTTTAGATCAAATGGGTAAGGAACGTGGGTGATTTTTAAGGTTGTTTCGACCTATCTGCATGTCTCTTAATTTTAACTTATTTGTTTGTTTTCACTTATTTACATATTTTACCTTTCTGTTCATGGAATATAACACATACAAAGGAAACATTCTGTGCAGTTGCATGGTCCCTCAAATCAGTAAGAAGATACCATTAAACCTTCAGTATATGTGCATCCTCTTTGTTTTTATGTTTTCCTTACTGATTTTCCTTCCTCTTTCCTTCCCGTCCCTTCCTTTTCCCCTTCATCCATCCTGCCCACTTCTCCAAGGCCCGAACACCCCCTCCCCAATGACCTCATCATCTTAGCGATTAAAGCTTTATCCATTAGTGTGAAACCCATTTTTCTTTGTAATAGTGATGTCATAAATATTTATTTTTATAAGATTGACTACTTTGTTGAATATAAAGTTCTCTAATTTTGTCCATGTCTTAAGGTGCTTAACAGACTTGTAAATTTTTTTAAGGATATGCATATTCCTTTGTTTGGAGTGTACAAGCGTTTGTTTATCCATTCTTCTATAGATGGGGTTTTTGATTATTTCCATCTTTTTTGCTAGTATAGAAATTTCTGCAATTAATATAGGTGTACATATGCTTGTTCATGTTTTTTATTTATTCAATTGGCGTATATATTAAGTAAAAAGCTGATAGAATCATAAGGCATTTTTATTTGCATTTGTTTAAAGAAACACCATACTGATTTTCATAATTGTGGTATAGTTCGATAGTCCCACCAACAATGTATGAATGTGTGTGTTTTGTTTTGTTATTTATATTTTGCTAAAAGTGTTATTTTGAATTGGTATCTTATTGTTGTTTTAATTTGTATTTCTCTTAGTTTGATGGAGGATCCCTTATGAATTTGGGTGCAATCTGCAAAGTCAGCTGTTTGAAACCACCAACTGTCCCAGGGAAATAGGCAGGCTTCCTAGTTAAAAACTAACAGGGCCAGTTCTATTCTTTCGTATATGCTTATTATAGATGGGCATTAATTTGATGACACTGAATTTTGTTATTTGGTTTTAATGGCTAATGAATGCAAACATTTCTTCATATGCTTGTTGGCTATCTGAATATCATCTTTATTAAATTGTCTATTCATGTTTTTGCCTATTTTATTGGATTACTTGTAGCTTTTTCATTAAGGTTCTATAAGTTTCTTCTTTCATTTAATATTACACAATTTTATTTAATATCACAGAAAATACATTAACTATCATTTTTCCACTGTCCAAATTCTATGGGTACTGCACTGAAATGCTTTCATTTTCCAAAAAATATATATCATATTTTACTTCCCTATATCATTTACACAAAGCCCCAAATGCAGCTTTCCAATTTCCCTCAACTTTCATTTGCTACATATATCCTGATAGCCATGTATTTAATATTTTGTGTGTACATGCATTTTTGATGATTTCGTTCTTGCCATTTATTTTTTTCTACTTCTAAACGATGAAATTGTTTCCTAGCAATGAAATTTTCTTTTGTATTTCTAAATGTGTTGTCTAAACATAATTTTGGAAATCTAATAAAATTTGATCACTTATAAATGCCAATCAAATTGTGAGGTTTCCAGTGCTCTTATACCTACATCTTACTTTTGAAGAGTGACAATAACTTTTCTGTTGCCACTCCTTCATTTTATTTTAATAGTTTTTTTGGAACTTCATCCACATATCATACAATTCAATAGCTCAATCATATCAAGAAGAGTCGTACCATCATTACCAAAATCAATTTGAGAACATTTTCATCTTTCTCATACTTATTGTTATTCATTTTTTATTTATTGCAAAAATATACACATTAAAACATTCCCCAACTCAGCAACTTCTACATTCAGTGTCATTGATTATATTCTTCCTGTTTTAAAGCCATTAGTCATCTCTTTTTTGCAAATTATTCCACCACCATTAAAATTAATTCAGTATCTCTAAGCAAAAATCTTCTCCTCCACTCATGAGAATTATTGGTCAAGTTTGGCTACATTTTTTAGTCATTTTCTTGATGTAATATGCACATAAGTACACATTGATAGTTAAATTGCTCTTTAAAAGAGTTGTATATGCATCGTCATAATCAGTTCTGGTGCTTCCTGCCCTCTCTTGCATTCATTGTTGGCTCCTCAATTCCCCTGACCCTCCCAGCCCCCTGTTTTTGATAGATCATTGCATCAGTTCTTGTCTCTATGCATCCACTTTTTCTGTGCTCATGAACTGGGAAACCTAACAACACTAACCATAAAAAATAAAATGAAACAGAAAAAATAATAATAATAATAGTGCAAAGATAAAACTAAAAACAAAAAGTAGGCTCAGCCCCGGGGGCGCAGTGGTTGTGCGCGGGACTGTGGCCCACTGGGATGGAGGTTCAATTCCAGCAGCGGTTCCACAGAAGCAAAGGCTGGGCCTCCTACTCCCACCACCATAGGGCAGTGATGCCCCACCCCCAAAAAGTAAGAAAGGATCACAAAAAATATTTTAAAATCCAGACAAGAAATTCCTGACATGAAACAAATTAAAATTTTTTAAGTTTAGAGCAAACTCAGGGTTAATCAAAAAAGGTGTTTAACTGACCAAGGAGCCAATTATACCATGGTCTGATCCACCATAATCAAGTTTACAATATCTCTGTTTGATAGCAATGCCATTCAAATCCCTCATCCATAGCTAGAGGAAATCTGTCAGAAATTGTATCTGACTAGATATGCTGCAGATGGACTTTGGGCTCCAACTCCCCTCCATATCCTTCTACAAACTGTGTTCACAATTTAAGCTTTGATACTATTTCCTTTTTTATATTTAGATTTGTTATTATCATCCTTGGATCACACAGCCTTGTGTGCTCCTTTCTTGTGGACTTCGTTGATGCATCACTAAGATGCTGTTTGTTTGAATTCAACCCAATGTTTGTCTGAATTTCAGTATTCAACACCCCAGACACTGTTCTAATTGACAGTCAGGTGCCACCTACTACTTTTTGCTGTAGCACCCTTCTCTTCAGTAATCTCCTCATGAAGGCAAGTATCCAGCAGGGCTATGTTATAAGAACTAAGTGTTTGGGGATTGGGGCTAGAATTACCTGGGAATGCAGAATCCATCTCCTTGTCCCCGGGTTATGAGCAATGCTGGTTTATTTTTCAGTCATATTATGACAAAGACAAAAACCACTACCATGAACAGAAATCAGTTTCATAGTATTTTGATAGAGACAAGTCTGTGACTAATGAACAGGTTTTCCACAGTAATGAGAGGAGAACCTTATTGGAAAAATTAATTTAGAACTAGGGGAATGGAGCATCTGCATTTTAGAGGAGGCATTTATATTTTGCATATATGACTTTTATTCTGTTGAGGAATGTCAATTTTAATCATATTTTGTTGAGTAATTTTATCAAAATACTATGAAACTGATTCCTGTAGCTATTGTATAATACTCTTGATATGACCCAACTATTGAATGATGTACGGATTATTCTCTAATAAATGGTTTACAAAAATTTAAAAGACACGTGGAAATAATTAGTCCAGTGGACCAATGACCATGCACACATAAGGTGTGTGTTTACCACAACAACTATTATGAAAAGTATTATATTGGAAGGTCCTGGATAGGATGGGAGAAAAATGTAGAACAGACGTCAAAATCACAAAGGAGACCAGGCTTATTGGTTGGATACTCAGGGGACTCTGCAATCTATGGCCTTTAATCGCCCGCAGATCTGGAACTGAATTTGCACCTGCATTACAATGATCAGCAATTGGAGTTCAAAAAGGCAAAGGGTTAGGAAAGAATGAGGAGTGGGAAGAGGAAACACTGGAAGAAAGTAGGATGAGTGATGGTACATTGAGGGAATTGAAATATATGAGTTGAAACAAGATTTGTATAGTTGTGGAATATAAAACTGATAGTATGCTCTGTAAACCTTAACCAAAATCAAAATAAAATATTTTACAAAATGGGGGTGAGGGGAAGGATGTTGAACTTAATGAAATGCATTGACTGATAAAGTCCTATGGTTCTTGTCTTTTTTTTTTTTTTTTAGTGTGGTGGATTGCATTGATTGTTTCTCTAATATTAGACCATCCCTTTATATCTGGTATAAGTTCCACTTGACCATGATGTATTATTCTTTTTCATGTTTTCTTGGGTTTGTTGGGTTCTGTTGGTTAGAATTTGTTTGAAACTTGGGACATATATATTTATCTGAGATATTGGTCTAAAAATCTCAATTCTGTTAATGTCTTTGCCTGGCCTACATGTCAGAGTTTGGTAGTATATTGTTCATTTGTATACTGTGAAATGTACATGTAAGATTGATTTTAACTCGTCTCTAAATACTTAGTAGAATTCCTTAGTAAAAATTTGATCCCTAACATTTTGATAGTGGGAGTGTTTTTTTTTTATAACAAGATCAATTCTTAAGACATGCTGAGATTTTCCACAACTCTGTGTTATTTTAGGTAGTAATGCATCTCTAGAAATGTAACATTTTCTTTTATATTTTCAAGTTTGTTTGATTACAGATTTTCATAAAATTATATGATTTTTATCTCAGTTGATTCTGTTAAAAATGTTTTCATTTTATTTCTTATAATATTTTACTTTTCTCCTTTTTTTGCAATTTTTAGGTTTGTCAGTTGTTTATCAGTTTTGTTATTACTTTTGAAGAACCAACCTCTTCTCTTATTGACTTTTCTATAGTTTTTTTTAACTTATATCTGCTCAAATCTTACTTGCTTTTTTCTTTTAGTGTATGAAAGTTTATTTTGCTGGTCTGGATCCAATAGTGGTAGTTGATGTGTTAATTTGAATTTTTATTTGAGTACTGTCTTCGTTTTTAATGCTTAGACTTACTGATGTGAACTGGCCTCTGAACACTGCTGTGGCTGTGTTCCAGAAATTTTGGAATATTGCATATTTGTTCTCATTTGTTTCAAAGAATTTTTTAATTGTGGTCTTTATTTCTTCAATTACCCAGTAATTTTACATAAGGTTTTGGTCAATTTCCATGTTGTTCACTTTTTAGAGTTGATCATCCTATGTTTGGTTCCTAGTGTGATTGTGTTAAGATATGAAAAAAACCAGTTCATAGTTTCTAGATGTTTATAAGTGTATTGATGTTTGTTTGATGGCCTACACTGTGATCTGTTCTGGAGTATATTTTGTATATACTCAAAAACAATGTATATTGTGTTCTTGTTGGGTTTAAGACACACCATTTTGAAATAAAAATGATATAATCTTAAATAATCTTAGCAGAAAATTGATTCATGAAAATCAGAAGATGTTTCATAGAACCATGTCAATTAGATATAGATGAAATACAAAGATATAATTCTAATTTTTCATGTCAGCAAAAATAATATATTCATATACTAGGAGAGGGGGAAATGGTATTGCCAGAAAAAATGGGTTTGATTTTTCATTCAGGATAGGGTGGAGATTTGGGAGCCATAAATGAACCTAGGATGAAGCTAAGTGGATTCTGGTGTGTGGAGAGTACAAGGATGTAAGACATAAACTACACACCACCTGAGGATTATGTGGGTGGTCAACCACAGAAGAGTGAACAGTGCATGTAAGGAGAGAAAGCAAAAGAAAGAGAAGGAAGCATGTCATCGGGAGATAAGCTGCTTTTGTCACTTGGACAACAAACATCAGAATTCACCTTTTCCAGTGTCCATTGACCTACTTAAAAGTTGACTAGCCATTTTGCTGATGTTATTTGAAAGTCTACACATTTATCAAATGCTTACTTTTAAAAATGTTCTGCTATTCTAAATGTCTAACGTTTTCATTGGGAGGAAGGGCTGTAGTTACTTGTCTTAAATTGAACAGAAAATAAATAACCAACCAACCCAAGCTTTCTACATAAGGTGAAGAATGAGTGGATCAATAAAATTTTATATAAGGAAATTGCAGAATCAATTTATAGGAAACCACCCAGATTTTTTTAAAGGAAAAGTTACAATTTGTTTACAAGTTTTTTTACAGTAACTTTGCAGTAGGGCAAATGATGATTCAACTAAAACATTTTGAATGATTGGGCACTTTTCACACTTAAAAGATAGCACTATAATATAGGATAGCTACTATATGTAGTTTTGGAAAAGTCATGGAATTAGATGTCATCAGACATATATGCGTGAGTCTGGGACATGACTCTTTATCCCTTCTGTGCTTGAGTTGCACCTACTCCTAGGTATTTGTCCTAATCTACATTCTAAAACACACATTTTAAAAAAATAGTTAACCCAAGCTGAGATAGGAGTGGAGACAACTAAATCTGAGTCCTGGGGGATTTGGCATAGTGTCTGTGCTGCTATTGGTATCCACCATTGCCTCAGTTATAACAGGAAGAACAGAAGGGAACTTCTAAAAGTTTGTGGAAGAATTTCACTTCCCATGAATGCTTTGAAATCCCTTATATAATTTTTATCTAACTTCCAAATGACAAACTCTCAACAATTTCAGAAAGTCATCAGAATTTAAAATGGTAAGGGATCTATAAAAGATTATCAGTCAGGATTTAGTAGAAAAGCAGAAAGCACTCCCAGTACTTTCAAGAGTTTACTTCTGTAAATTGATTAACAGGTAGTAGCCCTTGGGGAGCACAGAGGGAGTGAGTGGAAATCCTAGGACAAGAGGAGCAACCCAACAACTTCTAAAAAGAGATGCTGAAATAGGACCTTGAATTCTAATAACTCTGAGGGGCCTATGAGGCTAGTTCTGAAGTGCAGGGGGAAGGGGGAAAAAGTGGCCGGAAACAACTGCTGAGGCCACAATGAAATGAAGGCGAAATCATTAACTGAAACTAGAGAAGACGAGGTTCTTCTTGTCCCTGCTGTGTTCTAGCCTCCTTCTGCTTTCCCCTATTGGTAGTTCCTGATGGAGACTCCCCGGCAAGGGACAAATGTGCTTCAAGGAACCTGGCTGCAGGGTCACTAGAATGTAGGAACATGGTCTTAGAGCTGAGATGCTGACTGCACAACGAACACTGAGTTGCCCCTTCTTTTTATTCATGAGGATCCGGGATCTATAATTTTTAAGAGATTTGACTGGGGACCACATCTCAGTACTGCAATTACTAGTCAAGCAGGTGTGGGTGTGTTAAATAGAATGATAATGAAACTTTAACTGAGTAACTGTCAAGGCTGGATCTGTTTGAATGGCAGGTAATCTTATACATTAGAGATGCTTTTTGATAAGATGTTTCTAGATGTGTTTTGGCTTGTGAAAGTCCTGCTAATTACAGCAATCTATGTGAATTCATCAATTACTAAGCTAGATAATTATGATTACTTATGCTAATATGAAGAGTCAGATGAACGGTTTTGTTTTGTTTTGTTTTAATTACCATATCAAGTCTCTGGTCACATAGGCACAGTCTTCATTGTTGTTCCTGTGTGGTTTTTCTACAGATGCAAAACTGATAAGAGTATTCAGAGGATACAAAACTATGACTGGCCTGGTCAGGGTCAGGATCCTAGGTGGGGTAGAGCCTCACAAGCTCAGATATTTAGCTTTTCTCATCAAACATCTGGCCCTGTCCCTGGCCCATCAGAAATATGATTGTTGTTATTTGTTTCACTTCTATACATATCAAAACAAAGGCTATTTCAGTGTTATTTATATGTACAAAAATACCAGTGATATTCATTATATTCAACAGTGTGCAATCATTACCACTATTATTTCTAATTATTTTTCCATCACCCTTAGCAGAAACTCAATTGCCCTTTTCCCTTCTCTCCTATACCTGGTAAGCATTAATAAACCTTGGTCTCTGTGTATTTGCCAATGCTAGATAAGAAAAAAATTAAAATGGCTTCAAATCACTTTAAAACATTCACTAGTAGCCTAATACAAACAGCAAAACACTAGTCTAGAATTTTAGAGCCAAATGCCTAAAATGTGAACCTCACCTCTGCCACTTTCAAGGGGACATTGAATAAATTGCTTCTGTTTCTCACTTGTAACATGTTACTGGAATGCTCATATATTAATTCAGGAACACTCTCTGAGTCCCTACCTAACATGTGCCCTGCACTGTTCTAGAGGCTAGAGAGCAATGAACCACCCTGTCCTGAATGAGCCTACCTAATAGTGAGGGAAGGCAAAAAATAAACATATACTTATGTAAAATGTTTGTGGGTCGCAAAAGCATCTAGAAAAATAAGCAGGTAATCAGGAGGTATAATTTTTTGACAGTTTTATTGGCATATAATTGTATACCCTCCCTGTCAATGTTGCTGTTTGTTTGGGTGGGTGCCACATAATCCATTGAAACCCACAGCGACCTGGTGCAGGACAAACCCTTGCAAGGCCTGGGCTGCTCCACTCTCACAATCAGTACCATGCCTAACCCTTTGTTCCACTCAGTGTGCCAGTCCTCTCCTCTCCTTGACGACCTTCCTCTTTCCCTGCCCCTCGACGTTACCAGGAATGATGTCCTTATCCTGGGACTGATCTCTCCTCACAACAGGGCCAAAGTAGTTAAGGCAAAGCTTTGCCATCCATGCTCTAAGGAACAGATTCTGGATGTACTTCTTCTAAGATAGGCTGGTTTGTCTTTTTAGTGGTCCATGGTGCTGTCAAGATGCTTTACCACCACCACGTTCAAATGCATTCGTCAACTTAGTGTTCAAAGTAGCGTCTTTGTTTTTTAATGCTCAGAAGAGGTCTCGTATAGCAGTTTATCCAATACAACATGCATTTTGATCTAGTAAATGCTATAGAAGTTAAAATACTGAATAACTGGACACTACTCAATCAATGAAGGTTGGAGATAGGGCAAAAGTTTTAATAACACTCATTGACAATGGCTTAACTATACCTGCTAGACTAACACATTTCATAAGAAGAAAGTCTATGAAAACAGCAAGTATATGGTTGTCTTGAGTTACTATTTATTGGGCCCCAAAACATGAAATGGGAATGAGGCAGCCTCTTCAACAATTGGTGCTGACACAATTGGATGTCCAACTGCAGGAGAATGAAACAGCATACATGAAAATGAACTCAAGGTGGATTAGAAATCTCCGAGTAGATCCTAGAGCAAGAAGGATCATGAATGGGACAATTGAGACAAACTTAAGGACCCTATTGTAGGTCATATATGTACCACCCAATAGAATAAAAGAAGCATGAACAATGGAAGACAAAATAGATGACTGAAGCCCACTAAACATAAGGCACATGCACATCAGAAGATTCATCAAACAAGTAAAACAGGGAACAACAAGTGATCTAGAATTGGTGGTAAGGAGGTTGTGGAAGGCAAGGACCATGAGCAATGTAACTGAGAGGATTTACTGATACCCCAATGAAGGCTGAGCATGATAGTGGGACAAGAGGAAAGTAAAAGGAAATAGAGGAAAGAAATAAGAGGCAAAGGACATTTATAGATGTCTAAATAAAGGCATGTACGTATGCAAATATATTTATATATGATGATATAAATCTGTGTGCATATATTGGTAGTTTTAGTATTAAGGTAGCAGATGGACATTGGGCCTCCACTCAAGTACTCCCTCAATGCAAGAACATTTTCTTCTGTTCAACTGACATTCCATGATGCTCACCTTCCCGACATACTTGCTGAAGACAACGTGGGTGCATAAACAATGTGGGTGCATAGCAAAGAAAGCTGAGAGTGTCCAGTTATCAAAAGCTGTAGCTTCAGGGATCTTAAAGGCTTAAAGGTAAACAAGCAGTCATCTAGCTGAGAAGAAACAAAGTCCACATGGAAGAAGCACACCAATCTATGTGATCATGAGGTGTTGAAGGGATCAGGTATCAGGCACCAAAGAACAAAAAGCATACCATTACGAATGGGGGGATGTACAGAGTAGAGACCCAAAGCCCATCATCTGTAGGCTACTGGACATTCTCTTACAGAAGGGTCTCAGGGAGGGGACAAGTCAGTCAGGGTGCAGTATAGCCATGATGAAACAACTTTCCTCTAGTTATTAAATGCTTCCTCCCTCCAATTGTCATGATCCCAATTCTATCTTATAAATACCACTAGACCAGAGGATATACACTGGTACAGATAAGAACTGGAAACACAGGGAATTCAGAACAGATAATCCTTTCAGGACCAGAGGTGAGAGTGTTGATACTGAGAAGGAAGGTGGGGTAGAAAGGGGGAAACAATTACAAGGATCTTCACATAACCTCTTCTCTGGCAGACAGACAACAGAAAGGTGGGTGAAGGGAGACATCAGACAGTGTAAGATATGACAAAATAATAATTTATAGATTATCAAGGGTTCATGAGGGAAGGAGGAGTGGGGAGGGAGGGAAAAAAATGAGGAGTTGATCCCAAGGGCTCAAGTAGAAAGCAAATGCTTTGAGAATGATGATGGCAGCAAATGTACAAATGTGCTTGACACAATGTATGTATGTATGGATTGTGATAAGAGTTGTATGAGCCCCCTAAGCAATGATTTTTTAAGAGTAAAATGAAAGCCCACAGACTTGGTAAAGAATCTTTAGCAGTGACATAAAGAACAAGGGGCTAATTACTAAAATATATATGATTTTGCAGCACTTCAATAAGAACAAAAACCATACAATGAAATTGAAAAGTGGGCAAAATAGAGAAACAGTTCACCAAAAATGATGCTCACATGACTAACAACATGACAGGATGCTCATGATCACTAGCCACCCAGAAGATGCTAATCGAGACAATGACGAGGTCCCCTCTGATACCTATACTGATTGCCTAATTCAAATAACACAGCACATGATGGAAAGACTGAAACATGAGGGAGGGGCTTGTAGACATTCATAAGCATTATGGAAAGTGAAGGGAGCTACCTAAAACGATAAGGAATGGAAGTCACCGATGACCTCCACATACTTCTACTGGTTATATACCCAGAAAACGATCTAAAAAGACACAACAGAAACAGCCGCATGCTTTTCCATGTTCATTATAGTATAGCAAGAACCTGGAACCAGCCCAAATTCCTATCAGTGAAAAATGGATAAGGGAATTCTGTTGCATACACAAGATGAAGTAGTACGCATCCTGAAAAAACAGCAATGGAATCACAAAACACCCCATGACGTGAATGAACCTAGAGACTAATATGCTGAGCAAAGTTAGTCAATCACAAACAGACACATATTCAATGAGACCACAATCATCAAGATAAACCCCAAACCAAAGACAGACATTTGTCCTCAAGTCATTGGTCTTCCAAAGCAACGAGGTGGTGTGCCTACCTAGTGCTCATGAGCCATATTGTTACCCCATTTTGTACACTGCAAAAACGATTTTTACAGAGGAGGCCTCAACTCGGCTAGGGCCAGTTTCTCATGTGGTGGGGAGAGGCAGAAGACCAATAAATTCCTGCAATGTGACATTGTTCCACTCCAAATCAACACTCTCTTACAAGGGTGCTTAGCAAACTTTGTTGTATGAGCCCCAATTTTAAAAGGGGAGGGCTGTGAACACTGACAGAATGTATGCATGTGTATACTGGGATTAGAACTGCATTAGCCCCCACTAAAATGATTTTATAAGTATAAAACAAATTTTAAACTATTTTGAAAAAGAAAGAAGATCCAAATCCAGAAGTTGAGAGGGGCATATCTCTCTCAGAGAACTCATTTCACCTCTTTGTGCAGATAAACCAGGTTGGCAGCCTGTCACTGGCAAAAGCATTTAATATTATTTATAGATCCCCCCCAGTAGGAGCTTTGGTGTTTTTAGTTATTATAAGCTGGGTTTCTGCGTGGTTGGCAGTTCAAAACCACCAGCACCCCCTCAGAAGAAAGACTGGGATTTCTATTTCCATAAAGAGTTATACTTTTGGAAACGGACAGGGAAACACTCAGATTCAGCATTGACTCAATGGCAACACATTTATTGTTTTTATATCTATAGCTCCTCAATGACAAACTATGCCCAGTATACCTAATGGGACCCTTTAGCTCTAGTTTCTATTTAGCCCTTGGTGACCCACGTTGTCTGATAGTCACAACTGGGATTTTAGACTGTGTCCTTTGAAGGGACACAAGATAATTCTTAGGCCACACAATATCCTTTGTAGATGACAACACAAGGATTTTATCTGTAAACCACACAAAGCAATTTTTGTTTGTTTTGGGGTTTTTTTGGGGGGGCATCATTGCCCTCTGGTGGTGGGAGTAGGAGGCCCAGTCTTTGCTACTGTGGAGCCGCTGCTGGAATTGAACCTCCATCCCAGTGGGTCACAGTCCCGCACACAACCACTGCGCCACCGGGGCTCAGCCCACACAAAGAAACTTGAACTTTTTCTTCAACACACCTATAGCAGATTAAAGGAATATTTCCTTGATATTAAAGCTGAAACCTTCTAGTGTGAGAAGAAACAGATGGCTACTATTTCAAGTTGTGGCTGAGGAAGTCATTGGACATTGAGGATAGTTTTTCAGAGGAGAGAAAAGATCTTTTCAGTAATCTAACAGCTGAAAAGAGATTTAGAGGGTGGGGTAGTACTGACGAAGAGCTTTCCGCCAAGGGGAGCTGACAGGGAAAGGCATGGAGTGAGGCAAGTGGAAACAAAGTAGGGAGAGAAAGGTCAGAGGGAAAGAAAGTGGTTGGAGGGAAGGTCTGGATGAGATCATATAAAACTTTCAAATTATGAAAAATCAATAGAAGTTTGGAACAGAGGACTGACACATTGATTGGTTTTTAAAGAATCACTATTGGAGGGTAGAGAATAGATTGTTGAGAATACGCCTTTCCAACACTATCTCTGAAGACCAAGGGAGTGTAAATGCAAAGGCAGTGAAGAAAGCTGGTGGTGCCTGACTACCAAAAGATATAGTGTCTGGGGTCTTAAAGGTTTGAAGATAAGCTAGAGGCTATCTATCTGAGAAGCAAGAAAGCCCACAGGGAAGAAGCATAACAGCCTGGGTGATCACGAGGTGTTGAGGTGATCAGCTCTCAGGCATCAGAGAACAAAAAATCATATCATTGTGAATGAGGATAAATGCAGAGGGAGGACCCAGAGCCCTTCTGTAGGCAATTGGGCATTCTCTCACAGAAGGCTCTCAGGGAGGGGAAGAGTCAGTCAGGGTGTAGTGTAGCAACGTGAAACATACAATATTCCTCTGTTTCTTAAATGCTTCCTTCCCCCCACTCTAGCACGATCTCAATCTTACCTGCTAGAGCAGAGGATGTACCCTGGTACAGATAGGAACTGGAAACACAGGCAAACTAAGACAGGAGAAAACCTCCCCACCAGTGGAGAGAAGAGTGACAATGGGAGGGTGGAGGGAAGGTGGGGTAGAAAGAGAGAACAGATTGCAGGGATCTACATATAACCTCCTTCCTGGGGGACAAACCGGAAAAGTGGGTGAAGGGAGACGTTGGATGTGTCAGATGTGACAAAATAATAATTTATAAATTATCAAGGGTTCATGGAGGAGGGGTGAGCATGGAAGGAGGGAAAACATGAGGAGCGGATACTAGGGGCTGAAGAAGAAAGCAAGTGTTTTGAGAACGATGAGGGAAACAAATGTACAAAAGCATTTAACACAATGGATGTATGTGTAAATTGCGATGAGTTGAAAGGCCCCCCAATAAAATGTGTGAGCCACCAATAAAATGACTAAATAAATAATGTTAAAAAATCTAAACTATAAGTTGCAGTTTCAGCCCAACCAACATTTGTATGTCCTTATTGCCAATTACATCTTACAATGCAAATAGTTGAGTAAATATCTGTGAAAATGATAGCTTTAGTGCAGAGCGAAACAGAATCCAAGAAAGTCTAAAATAAAGAACATCATTTCACCCTTAAGAGAAAGATGGGCAATTTGATTAGCTTTGGTCACAGGAAACATACAGTGATGCTTTTGAAAAAAATGAGCTCACAGCTTGAGTATTATAATAGCTAACTAATTTTGTGTGAGCTTGAAGATATAAAACTGTCTAGGTAGAGGCTAGCCTGTCCATCAGGTCACAGCTTGATGGTGCCTCCTTGTGGGCATGACTTTCACATAAGGAGGGTCCTGGAAATCTCTCCCCACTTCTGCCTTCACCTTCCTGTTGATGAGCTCTGCTGGGCTCTGCAAGAGCCCTGTGAGCTGTCCACTACCTTTGGGGCCACACACTCTTCAGCCACTGGGCTGTGATTTTCCTACATTCTGCAGCGTTGCTTGAGTTGAAAAGAGACTTATGGACCAGTATGGGACTTATGGACTTGAGTTGGACTGGGTTGGGTTTTATTGATTCACAGTTACTTCTTTTTTTTTCTAATTGGCATCACTGCCCTGGTGGGACTGGAAATCCAGCCTTGCTCCTGGAGCACTGCTGCTGGATTTGAACTGTCAACCCTGTGGGCTGCAGTCCTACACACAATCATTGTGCCACCGGGGTTCACCCCACAGTTACTTCTTGGTATTAAGATCTTTCTTCTAAAAAAATAGATTGAGTGAAGGAAAATGATGGCAAAACATCCAAACTTACTACTATTGAGATTAATGTGACTCATGGCATGTATTCAAAGTAGAATTGCTACATATGGTTTCTAAGGCTGTGAAGCTTTACAGAGACAGAACTGCCTCATCTTATCCCATGGATGGATGAGTTTGAACTGCTGTCTCTTCCCTTAGCAGCTGAACATTTAAACCACAGTGCCACTAAAAGGTGACCAGACGTCCTGCTTTTTAACAATTTAACAACATCCCGTGGCATTTTAAAATTAAAATAAATATATTACAATACTGTTTGTGTTCTATGAAAATTTGTGTTGCTCTATCTAGACCAAATTTTTAATCAAGAGCCCCCACCCCCACCCTGCCCCCAGTCAATAGTGTCCCACTTAAAACATGGTCGCTTTACCTAGGAGGAAACTAGAGAGGCTGGTTAGGAGGTTATTGCTGTGATTCAAGTACAGATGATAGTGGCTTGATCAAGAATATAAAAGATGGAGATGTTGGGAAGTGACTGGTTTTAGGTTAAGTAAAAAAGTTACATATGTCCCATTAGAAAGAATTAAAGGATGATCCCAAAGTTTGGGCCTATGAATTCAGTAGTAGATGGCTAGACCTTTCTTCCCAGGTGCCTGTAGGTGGCCTTGAACTTCCAGCCTTGTGTTTAGCAGCTGAGCCTGTTTACCACCAATGGAGCCAAGAGAGTGTGAGGGCCTATAATTTTGATAGCCCTGTTGCAATATAATGAATCTGTGCAATCAATAAGATTATGTACATGGAAGCAGCACAGCTCCAGGCCCACAATAGGAGTTGAATCTCGGCCCCCTTCCTGGGGCTTTATGACATCTCTCTGTTACTCACTGTGGTTCACACAGTGAATGCATTCACTCCCTGCCTCTGCTTCGATTCACTACTTTTCCAGAGATCAATATATAGTCAGACTGAGTCTGGGAACAGTGGGAAGGTCAGCGGATAGCTCACCCAGAAAAAACCTTCACCAGACTATCGGAGTGGAATAAGCAGATAAATCATATTTTAAAATAAGTAGAGATTTTGGATGCCAAAACAGCATGCATGGTTATCCTTCTAGTTCCTTGAAGTACTTTACATGCTTTTGTACCCTAGAAGTCTCCCTGGCAATGGTTGCTTTTTAATAGAAACTCTTTGAGGAGTGAAATATAATATTTTCTGAGCAATTTTCCTAGAATTTCTGAAGAAAGATTAAGAAATTGAAACTACAAAAGAATCTGTAGAAATGTTTACTGAATAAATGTATTGGGGGAAATTTTCCTATTAGTTTCTATTCTTTAGACTTAAAATTTTGAAGCATAATATTAAGAAGGAATAAATAATGGAAATGCCTCTGACCTTCTTTTATGTAACCATGTCTTTGCACTGTTTTAAAGTAAAAAACAGAACCCGATATGTAAATAAAGCATTGAGTCTACCTACTTAAAAAAATAAGGTTGGTTCTTTAAAATCCTTTATTGCAGTTTCACTTGAAATGTCAGTATTCAGTTCACATATCTTTAAACTCTTAAGAATCATCAGCATTTAATTTATAAGTGTTTTTAGTAAAAATGATTCCGCTGCTTAAAATTCAATTCAACCCCTTGGTCTGAGTTGAGGAATACGTGTATCCTCTATTTTTGCTGAAAGTCCTCCTCCATGCCTAATTTATTATAATTAGTCTAATTTTTAAATCAAAAATAGAGTGTAGCCTATGCTCACTACCGACCCCCGCCTACATTTGCCTATGGTGGCTGCTGTCTCCAGGGAGCATTTGATCTCTCCGTGACTTTAAGTAGCAGATGGAACTAGATACGCTATTGTTGTCAGCGGCTGTCAGGTTATGCTTGACTCATGGTGGCCTCACTCATGATATAAAGAAATGCTGCCACATCTTGCAGTATTCACATGGTCAATATCATCCAAGAAAACTCAAACCCATTGCCACCAAGTCCAATCTGACTTAGAATCACCCCAGGTAGGGCTTTGAGGCTATAGAACTTTGAGCAGATGAAGCAGGAAAGCCTCATCTTTTTCTCAAGTAGCAACTATTCCATTTAAAGTGATCAACTTTAAGGTTAAGAGGCCAGTTCTCACCCAACAGCCACATGTCATAGCAGCATACAAATCTCCACTGACAGATGGGTTGTAGCTATGCATGAAGTGCACTGGCCAGGATTCAAATCAGAGCTCCCTCAAAGAAGGCAAGGATTCTACCTCCGATATACCAGTTTCTAAAGCTGGGTATTATGGTGGATTAAGAAATAAACCCCTGTAGTCAGCCAAGGAGCAGCTGGAAGCCCGCTTACTGATAGGAGGCAAACAAGGACAGACCGGCTTACCTTCACAGAGTGAGTGTCTTGGGCATGTTCCCTACATGACTCAGTAGCAGAAGTCCTGAGTGTCCAGCTTTGCCAAAGAGGCACAGAGCAAACACGAACCTCTCTATTGCTTGGAAAATAGGAGACTTTTCAGGGACAAGCAAAACTCTTGTAGATGTCTAGATATATGAACTCATGGATTTTAAGACTAAATTATGGTATGACAGAAACCTCAGCATACACAATGAAAGGCAAATATATCTTTCAGCGTGATGCCAACATTTGACGTAAAAGGCAGCAGTGACTATGAGAAGTCCAGAACTGACTATAGAGTCTTTTGTTCAAAGTGTTTCCAACTCTTCCTTTCCTAACTCGTGAACAGGAAATCGTTCATCCCCATTGAGGCATTACTTCATAGTGCTCTTCTTTGGGTTTCATCCTATAAGACTAGTGTTTCAAGCAAGTGTCAAGATGTACACAGACTCCATTTTCCTGATGCTAAGTTCATTTTCACCCCTGGAAATCCCTATTCTTTGACTGAGGAAAGAAACTTGGCTCTGACTGGTCTGATTTTCATTTCAGGGATTGTCGCTGTTCTCTTCTGTGGAGTGACACAGGCACATTATACCTACAACAATCTGTCGCTGGATTCCAAAATGAGAACTAAACAGGTAAGAAGGGAGGAAAATCATTACAGGCTGTGTCTTTTCTCAGTGTAATGTTTATGTGGCAATTCTGGCAGTGCACTCAGAAAGAATTTCATTAGTAAAGTCGGAAAGTAAGCTTAAGACTTCATTATGAGTTAGACATTTATAGGTCCCCTACCCCTTTGAGGATAGCCATTAACAATTCTCTTGGTAAGCAAAAATATAATTATAATAGTCTCTTCCTCGTGAGAAACCTGGAATATAGACTGTCAGTCTTGACGATGAAAGGCTTAGACTTAGTAATAATTCACAATCACATCTAAAAGCATTATAAAGCATATGGGATTGGGTAGTTGTGTAGAGAGAAGGAAATGAAGAAGAATAAGAAAGCAATATTTGGTCTTTAACTGGGTGCTTCTGCTTCCAAACAAACTCAAGTGCCAGTTGTCACACAAGCAGAAAGTAGCTCCCATATGCCACCAACACATCTGTTTGGTTGTCTGAAAATGAACGTGCATCAATTCTGTCTACAAACATTTACCACACAGTCATTCTGTGCCAAACACTCCACTAAGTACTAAGCATACAAGGGTAAATGGTAAGCTATCCTGCCTCCAAGTTGTTCATTATCAAGTTGGTAGATCAGGATAAAAATATAAGACAAACATTTGTCAGTGATGTGATGTGTGCAGTGACATAGATGTTCAGGAAGTACTCCGTGCATCCTCTCATAGCTAAAGTTGGTGGGAACAAGAAGCTTCCAGAAGTTTCCAACACCTTTTCTGGAGTCAAATGCAAATAGAATTTAATTAGATGAAGATTTGGGTCTAGTGTAGTGTAGCAAGGTAGCAGCAGAAAGTGATTTTTAGGCCACAGGAGCGACACGAACCTATGCTGTAAATAATTCACTGTGGCCCAGAGGGTGAGGCTGAAGTTAGTAGGATACACTGCAGGATCCCACTGTAATTGTAGCCAGAAGCCACCTTATGAAGGAAATTGCATCAATCTTTTGAGAGATTTCAGGCTTTATCTTAGAGATAATATGGAGTTATTAAAGTACTATATGCAAAGTAATTAAAAAATTATCGATGTTTCGTTTTAAAAAGAAAATGCAGGCAGTCATGAGGAGACTAAATCGAATGAAACATCTGTTACTTCATTCTTTTTAGCAATCAACCACCCAATCTGGTGGCATTCAATTACAAACATTTTCTTATAACACATCTGCAGGACTCAGCTGTTCGAGGCTTAGGTAGGTCACGTGATTCTGCCTGTTCCAACTGATCTCACACATATCTGTGAGTTTTCTTGGGGCTTTATTCCAGGGGAAATCTGACCGGGTCATGCTAGTCAATGCCATGGGTCCACGTTTCTCCCATGAACATCCGGTCGATATTTCCAGTTACTTCATGCATATGAAAGCTACACCGTAAATCAGGAAGCCCAGAGAAGATTGGGGGCCTATTGATGATGTGGTTGGTAACTAGTATTGAATGCACTATGGACTTACCAAAGAAGCAACTCTGTCTTGGAAGTACACCCAGAAAGCTCCTTAGAAGCAATGATGGTCAAATTTGATCCCCCATATTTTGGATGTGTTATCAGGAGGGGAGCCCTGGAAAAGGGCATCGTGCTTAGTCATGCAGGGGCGGGGATGGCACCGAGGCAGACTCTCCGTGAAATGGATCGACACTGATTACAGCAACGGGGTGAGCAGCAGCACTGTGAGGTGGATGCAGGACTGGGCAGTGTATTGGTGTGTGGTACAAAGGGCTGCGATGAGTCAGCATGGGCTCTCCGGTACCTAACAGCGACCAGGAACCACTGAAGCCCATGTGCACGAGTCAGAGTTCGGGGGCCAAGCACACCACCTACCCATGGGGGAGAGCACTAGACAGTTACACAGCAAGAAGCACGGGTGATCGCACAGAATCTGCACTAAATAGCGCGGTCTATCCCAAAATGCAAACAGAGGTGAAAATACTCCTATACCATGTTCGATGATGCTGAGCATATTTGGTGTGATACTGGGGTGGTCAAGTGAAGAAACAAAAGTGACAGCTAATCAAAGCTGGTAAAAGTCCTCTTGAAAGATCTCCAAAATGGCTACTGCTTTCCTTTCTTCATCTCTGTTGTGTTCCAGATCCAGCAGCACCAGGGCTGCTTCCCAGAGGCTCTGTAAGGTCATCTTCTCTTGGTTCTTTCACCTCAGGGCCACCGTAGCATTAGAAAAGAAATTTTAAACCTCTCTGATAAACATGCCATTTTAAAGAACATAGCTCAAACATACAGACTATAGGGGCCCTTTAAATCATTGGGATAATTTACTATTCTCTCAGGTTAAAGGGGAAATGTATTGTCTATTGGTTTCCCCTGACTGTGTTTAGTTCTCTATGCATTTGTATTCCGGGAAGCTAAACCCTCTTTAGGGACTTGCACTTTTAAGTCATGCTATCTAGATTGCTCAGCAGAACTTCAAAGATAACCCATCTCATGGTGAAGACAGCAGCCCAGTACCTAGGGGAGACAGAAGGCAAAATCGGTGCCCCACAGGCTTCTGCTCTCCTTCTGAATGGCTTGACAAGTACTCCCTGATGGGTTTCCAGCTTCCATTTTTACAGTACTCTCCTGTATGGAAGAAGGGGTTGTTTTTTGTTTGGGTTGTTCCCCACCCACCTTAGCACAATTTCATTCCTTAATATCTAGATAATTGCTTCCTCATCCCAATTTCTTCCAATGCCTTTTCCCTTGGTGCCTGACTCATAATAAGGAATGCTAATTTTCTCTCCTTTTTACATTTTTTCTAGGGCAATCAGCTGTTTCCTACTAGTTTTTCTCTCTCGTCATACATGGCAGATCTACATGTTTTATGTATATATGCATACACATATACATACACACCATTGTGTATATGCAAAGAAATGAGACCGCTTCCTTCCATCGCACAGGCTAGAGATCTAGAGGCACGTCTGCACCAGTGTGACAGGCAAAGTTCAACTCCACAAGAAACCAATGATACATTGTGAAAGACACGGCCCATGACATAATGTCGAGGTTGTTCTCTGGCTCTGGCAACAGTTTAGCAAGTATCAGGTAATCACTTGGTTGAAAACTTGTAAAATTCCCATGAGTAAACGTCAACTCACAGCAGCCCTATAGGGAAGAGTAGAAGTGGCCCTGTGTGTTTCTGAGGCAGCACATCTTTTCAGATGTAGACTTCCTCATCTTTCTCTCGGGGGGTGCGGGGTGGGGGGGTGTGACTGGTGATTTCAAACTGCTGACTTTGCCGTTAGCAGCCCCATGCTTAGACACTACACCAACAGGGTTTCAAATGGAAGGATAAGAAGTTAATTCATGAAGCCTAAAGGAAATCCATGTAAATCAACTTTATGTTATAAAATTCAAGGGTGATAGGATTTATGAAAGTGTTTTACTCATGGACTGAGTCAATACCAACTAAGCAAATGGCTGCATCTGGGTGCAAAGGCTTTTTAAAGTTATATATATATCCTTTATGGCTTCCAGAATTAGAATACATTTTTATTTTGATTTTTTAGTAGTAATAATTTTATTGAGGGCTCATACATATATTATAACCAACCATATATCCATTATATGTGGATATGTAAAATATTGCCATCAAAAATGTCAAAATATTATCTTTTTTCTTGAGGCCCTTGATATCAGTTTCTTTTTTTCCTGCCACTCTCACAAATCCTTAATATACTCTTAATATACGTATGCCTCAAGGGGGGTTATTTCACCATCATTGCTATCAGTTCTCCCTTCCCCCTCTTCCTCCATTCTTCCTTTGCCCTACCCTCCTGAAATTGTGACTCCCGTTACTGTTTCCGAGGGGTTTGTCTAAACTGAATTTTGTAAATGAAAATCTCTCATCTATATTGATGTATGTTGTCAGACTAGCAAGATTTGTGAGGCAGGACTGGGATCATAGTAATTGGGGGGGGGGGGGGGGGGGGGGGGAGGAAGAATTAGGACCTAGAGAAGTGTTGTGTGTTTCCTTGGTGTTATACTGCCCTCCACCTCAAAATATATCTTCTGTGCTATGTGGCCTCTTTGTGTTGAAATGTCGAATAATCTTCAGATAATTGGGCTCTGGGTCTTTACCTAGACTCCTCTCCTTCACCTCAATGAGGCTGTTTGTTTTTGAGTTTCTGATGCCTGTTCACATCGACACCTCATGATCACACAGGCTGGTGTGCTTTTTTGATGAAAGCTTTGTTGATTCCCTGCGGGATAGCTGCTTGTTTGGCTTCAAGCTTTCAATACCCCAGATGCAATACTCTTTCATAGTGGAGCACCATTTGCTTTCTTGGCTACATTTGCTTATGTAACAAGTTTGTCTTCAGCAATCTTGTCAGGAAGGTGGGCATCACCCATAGCCAGATTGTTAGGTCCAAATGTTCTTGTGGTGAAGGGAAACTAGAGTACAGGCCCAAAGTCCATCCACTACCTCAATAATTGCCATACAAAATATGTGTACATAGACCAGTACTCTAGTTTCTATTCATAAATGCACCCATCTAAGTTTGTACCTCTATAAATAATTTTGCTTCATAGTCCTCTCCTCTGTTTCCTTTTGCCTTCCTCCTGTCCTACTATCATAGCCACTCCTTGCTTGCCTCTCTGTAGTTCCTCTCAGCTAGATTATGGTTGTGCCCTCCAGCAACTCTTTCCCCTCCTCAGTCCCGATTTCAGACCCTTGTTTCTCCTTATCCATGACTTTTGCTTCTTCACCACTCCCCTTTCCCTATCTTCTCTTCTTCCAAGTGCCCCCAGAATAAAATGACCAGCGTTTAAGCAGACACCACTAACCAAGGGGGATGGGGGGGGGGTGTTTTCTTGACTAAAAAATTTGTCTATACAGAGCAACAAAAATTTCATAAAATGAAAACATAGTATTGTAATATATTTATTTCAATTTTAAAATGCCGTGGGACATTGTTAAATTGTTAAAAAGTGGACATCTGGTCACTTTACCCCAGAATCACCTGCTTTCTCCTCAGGTTTGTATCTCAAGCCTGTCTTATATAGACAGACATAACAGAAGTAGCAAAGGCTTGAGTACAAAAACAAGACCAGCTTAAAAGAAAGCAAAAAGAAAAAAAATATATTTTAATTGTATTTTCATTTTAAAATATGTTTGTAACTGGTAGTATTTCAGTATGGAGCTGGATGAGCGAGGGAGAGGACATGTGATTTCACTGTGTATTAGGCAGAAGAGGCATAATACTAGATGCTGTCACCCATCCAGCAGACTTACATATTTAATAGTAGATAAGTCTTTGTTTTAAAATATACAAATATATACACTAATCTCTTTCTTTGGACATAGAGTACTCTCCTTACTTTATGGTGTGCACCGGTAGTTCCAGAGGCAGATACTGTGGTTCCTGCTTCTCACACTAAAAACAGGAGAACTGCTAGAAATGCTCAAGTTGTAAATAAGTGATCAGTGCCCAGCTTCATCCTGAACCATACAGAAGATTGCCTGAAGCTCACACGAGCTCCAGACGGTCTTCCACCTCCTTTCCTCTCATTCCCTCCTGCTCAAGTAGGTCCAGGAATTTGTTATCATAATCACACCCCAGGCTGTTTCCATCACCCTGTCTGACACAGTACTACTAAGCCATTTCCTTCTGCCTATTATTCCCTTTAACTTAAATTTCTTTTCTTCCCAAAGTTCCTACTTAACACTTATTTTTAACAGATTCATGTGTATATGACCTTAATGTAAACAGTATCTATTGTATGTTAGCGTGTGTGAAGTCCTTATCTCATTTATTTTCTAGGGAAGTAGTTCTCAAACTTCCTAATGCCTTGACCCTTTAATACAGCTCCTCTTGGTGTGGTGACCTCCAACCATAAAATTATTTTCATTGCTACTTCATAGCAGTAATTTGGCTACTGTTATGAATCATAATGTAAATAGCTGATAAACAGGATATATTTTCATTGCTACAAATTGAACATAATTAAAGCATAGTGATTAATCACAAAAACAGTAGGGGATTATATATCATGAAAGATTTATTTCTAATTACAACTAAATGAAAATTTGTCTTGAAGCATGGTGTAGCATAGGTAACAATCTTCATGCTGGGTACTCATATGTGGGTGTATGTGCATGTGGGTGGACTCGCCTGAAGATGGATAGAGGACACGGGTCTCTGTTCCTCAGACCATTGGAGAAATGTGCTTTCTGAAGGTCTTAGGCGACCCCTGTGAAAAGGTCATTTGACCCCCAATGGGGTTGTGACCACAGGTTGAGAACCGCTTTTCTCAGTAGCTCTTCTTATCACTGATTATCTTCATCAATTCACTCATTGAACAAATATTTTTGAGTGCCTGTTTTCTGCTGGCCACTGTTCAAAGTGCTGTGAATGCAACACATATATAAAAACATATACATTTCTAGTAGTAGGACTTCATAGTAATCAAGATGAATAAACAAAGTATAGAGTGTGTTCATGGTAAGTCATAACCTGGTAATAAATTAAGAAAGGGAGTCAGGAAATGTAGAAAGGTCGGGTAGCAATATTAGATGTGACCCAAAACAGCCTGGATGGATTCGTGGCATATGAAGGAAGTAAAAGAGAATGTCATATGGATATCTGGGGCAGAGTTTTCCAGAAATATGACACGTTAGATATAAAGGCCACTTAAGACAGGACAACCTTGGGAGAACATGATACACATATTGCAGATAATAACAAAGCAGTGATGAAGGACACATCATGAGGGCTTAAGAAAAGTGGGAGAATACTGGGCACTTTTAAGGAGAGTCATGATATAATATGACTTAAGTTTTGAAAGAATGGATTGTTACTGTTTAGCTGGTAAAGTATGCAGGAAGAGCATATTTTAGGATCAATAAAAACTTAGTGTTGCCATGTTTGAGATATGAATTATTCTGTCAAGCACCTGGAGCTGTTGTTCTTTGCCACGAGTTGATTCCAACCCAGCGTGATCCCATGCCCAACAGACCCAAACACTGCCCCAGTGCTGCGCCATCCTCACCAGCGTACCTGTGTTTGACCCCATTCTTGTAGCTACTGCTTCGGTCTCTTTCAGAGCTTTCCTCTCTCTCACTGCCCCTCCACTTGCCCAAGCATGATGGCCTCTAGGGACTGGTTTCGCCTGACGATATACCCAAGATATATGGCAAAGTCTTACCATACTTCTTTCAAGATAGATTTGTCTTTTTAGCAACCAATGGTGTTATCAATATCTTTGCCAGCACCGCAGTTTAAATGCATTGATTCTTCTTCAGTCTTCCTTATTCAATGTCCAACTTTCACATGCATATGAAGCGATGGAGAATGCTATGGCTTGGATCAGGTGCACCTTACTCCTAAAAGTCATATCCTTGCCTTCCAACACTCTAAAGATGAATTGTACAGCAATTTACCTCACGTAACATGTTGTGACCTCTTGATTGCTTGTGGAGCAATCAATCATGAGCATTGCTTATGGAGTCTATCAAGACAAAATCCTTGATAATTTTAGCCTTCTCTCCATTTACCATGATGTTACCTATTGGTCAAGTTAGGAGGATTTTTTCCTGTCTGAAAACCTTTATCTTCATCAGCAAGTGCTTCAAGTGCTGCTCACTTTCACTAAGCAATCAACAGTCTGTAATTCGCCTCCATCCAAACCTGATGCCACAGTCCTCTGTATATAAGTCAACTTCTCTCATGATTTGCTCAACATATGCATGGAATCAATATGGTGAGAAGATATGTGGCAGTTACATAATCTATTGTCAATTTGAGAGTATTGAGAATAAGGGGATGGTTAGCCTGATAATCAGGTCATAGCTAGATACCCTCATTTGGAGGCACTAAGGAGATAATCTTACTGGAGAAGAGACACACTCCCTCCCTGGGAGACATTCCAGGTGAGAAGACACAGGGGACTATGCTAGAGCCCTGGAGCTGGAGGAGCCGCATGGAGACTTCTGCACTGAGATGCTTCCAACACCACTGGATCCACGAAAGTTTCTACCCACTGGCCTGTGATCTTTCTGTATTCACCATCATTGCATGTGTTGCATTAGTCTAAAGAGGAATTTATAGACTAGTATCAGACATATGGGCTAGTATCAAACTTATGGAATTAATCTGGACCTGGCTGGGATGCTTTCTCAATATTCAATTGTTCTTGTACGTAAAGCTCTTTCTTATACAAATATGTTTCTATGAATTTGTTTCTCTAGTCCACCCAGATCAACACAGCACACAACCCTAAAGCACACACACCTTTCTGCTATTAAACAACTGCCTCCTGATCTGTGTGTAACTAGAACTACTGAATCACCAAGTACACATAGAGTTTTGGAGGTAAAGACAGTATTTTAGTCTAGAAATACAACTTTGGAAGTCATCACTGTGGCTATAATATGGAAAACATGAAACCACAGGAGATGACTTAAAAAAAGATGAAAAAGATTTTTTTTTAAAGTCCTGGTGCAATATAATATTGAAAGATGAAGAGTCATCATAGCTAATTACTGTAGGTATGCAATTATAAAAGTTTGTTTTTGTTAGCTGCAATTGAGTCTGTTGAGACTCATAGTTACCCTGAGTACAACAGAACAAAACACTGCACACGCCCCTGTGCCCTTCTCTCCACCAGGCTTATGTTTGAATCCTTTATAGCCGTCGCTGTGCCAATCCATCTTATTTGATCTTCTTTTCATTGGCCCTCTACCATGATGTCTTTCATAGATCCTTGTGATGACACGTGAAACGTACACGAGACAATGTTTTGCCATAGTTCCATCTGAGGAATATTTAATCAATACTTCTTTCGAGACAAATTTGTTCATTCTTCTGGCAGACCATGTTACATTCAACATTCCTTGCCAACACCATGATTAAAATGCATAAAACTTTCTCTAGTCTTCTTTGTTTATATAACACTGTTTGCATGCATATGAGGCCATTGAAAATGCCCATGTGTATGTCAAGTGTACTTGAGTCTTCAATTGACATCTTTGTTCTTTAACCCTGGAAAAGAGGTCTTTTGCACCAGATTTTCCTAATGTAACATATCATTTCATTTATTGATTACCACTTCCATGTGTGTTTATTATGAATCCAAGTGTGGCAGTCATGTGCTTATGGTAATTTCATGGTTGAGATGTAGGGGTGGAGTCTAGTCTGTTAATATGGAGATAGCCATGGAGTAGCCAATGAGACCTCCGTGTGGGCATGGCTTTCTCCTGAGACTTCTGGGAAATCTCGCGTTATTTCCCTCTTTGAGATGAGAAGCTATCTCCCCAGTTGTTGGGAATTAGTCTCAGAGACAACGAAAGATGGCAGTGTCTGAGCAGCTGAAGGAGCCAGAGGAGAAACCACATGACCTTACCCTGATGGAACCAGACCTCTGAAGCTGGCGAAGCCACATGGAGACCCCTGCCAGTGCTGAGTTGCCTCTTTCACCACTGGATGCTGTTGATGGACCCTGAGCCCTGGAAGCGAGGAGTCATGGGGAGACCCCTGCCAGCGCCAGGATTCTGCACCCACTGGCCTGTGACTTCATGAATTGCAAGGAGACGTTATAGATTGGCATTAGGCATATGTGCTAATATCGGACTTATGACTTTGAACTGGACTGGGTTGGGATGCTTTCTTAATATCCTATTCGTCTTGTATATGAACTGTACCATTATAAAAATATGCATGGCTATAATTTTGTTTCTCTAGTTTACCCAGACTAACACACCAAGTAAAATGAAACTCTTCACAACTTTAATGTTTGCTCTATATATTGTGATTTTGTTTTTTGGCCTAATTGTGAGGGTTTTATTTAAGGTGAGGTGTAACCAATACGGAAAGCTGTGGTCATAGATTTTTGTTAGTAAATGCTTCATGCTTTGCTTGCTATCATCAAGCAGAGTTGTTCTTCATCTGAACACTGCAGGTTGTTAATGAATCTTCCTACAGTCCTCATGCCACATTCTTCTTCACACAGTTCACTTTCTTGGATTATTTGTACAGTATACGGATAAAATATAGTGAAAAATTCTACCCTGTTTTGTACCATTTATAATTTCCCTGTTCTCTTTGGTCTTTTTCTATGTACAGGTTCTGAAGGGTCACCATTAACTTTTCTCGAATTCCCATTTTTTATCATATTATCCCTTTGTTATGATCTGCACCTTTGCATCACCAAGAAAACATAAGTAAACATCTTTCTGGCATTATTTGACTTTTAGCCAATAGCTATATAATAACAGCAGTTATATTCCTCATTGTATAGACTTTTCTGAATCTTGACTGAATTTCTGAAAGTTCTTAGTAATGTACTAAGGCAACCTTTTTTTAAAAAGATTTTTTAAAAAAAATCTTCAGCTAGAGTTTACTTGTATGTGACATTAATGATATCATTCAATAACTATCACATGTGGTAGTTAGAATAAGTAGAAATACGAATGTTCTCTAGTTAGTTGGTCAGGTAGCTGAATTCCATATCTAGTCATAGACTAATGTGTGCTTCCAGCAATGCACCATCTTCTTGAAACACCTCAAGTAGTATACTGTCGATTTCTGGAGTCTTGTTTTTCATGACTCCAATGTAGCTTGGATGACTTCATTCAATACAATGGTTCTTGATCATATGATGTTTCTTGAAATGATTGAAGAATAATCATTTCTTCCTGACTGTGTGGTCTGTGTATCCCTTCCATCTTTTTTGACACTTCCTGATCCTTTCAATATTTTGCCCATAAATGAAAGTTCTACTCCCCTCTAGCCAGTCGATGCTGACTCAGAATGACCGTATAAAACAGGGTAGAACTGCCCTGTGAGTTTCTAAGACGATGTCATTCTTTACAGGAATAGAAAGTCCTGTCTTTCTCCCAAAGAGCCACTGATGGTTTGAAACCACTGACCCTTTGAGTTCCAGCCTAAGGCATGACAACTCCACAGCTAGGACTCCTTTTATGCCCATAGGACATTTCCAACCTTGTATCTTAAGGATTGAATTTTTTCTTCAGTCTTAAAAGCTTATGAAATCACAAGAACTTTCTTCCCTTTAGGCTTGCTAGCTCTGGGTCTTTGTGCATTTTATTTTAATACTTTGTTTTGTCACCTTGTACTGCCCTTTGAAGTATTTCCTTAAAATACTTTTCTTCATAATGTCTTCCATTTGCTTTACCTACTCTACAACCAAGCTTTAGAGTCACTTCTGACATCCATGTTCGTGTTTATCTTCCTTTTGGACCTTTAAAATAAACTGTGCTCCCTGCAGTTGTAATATCTTTGATATTATTCCACAACTCATCTTGTTTGTTTAGTACATCAAATTTATTCTTGATATGCTCTGAAAATTTAGGGGTGAGATTTATTCAAGGTCACATTTTGACTTTCACAGATTCAGCTTTAACTTGGATTTGCACAGGAGCCACTGATGGTCTGCGTCACAGTTTGCCTCTGTCTCATTCTGACAGATAATATTGAGTTTCTCCATTTTCTCTTTACACAGTTGTAATCAATTAAATATATGCATATTCCATCTGGTAAAGTTCACATACATAGACACTGGATGAGTTGTTGAAAAAGAAGTTTCTTCCAATGAACAACTCCTGAACATTTCTATCATTAAAGCTTCAGCATTATTTCTGTCATCACTCCCCTAATTTTTAGTTACCACACCTTCTTTATTTCTGGCTTTCACATTTCAAGCAAAAATAAGTTGAATAAGTTGATAAAAATTTCCATTTTTTCCAACTTTAGCATTAGTGGTTTGTGGGTACATTTGAATAGCAGTCACATTAATTGCTCTTATTTATAGATGCGTAAATGTTATCCTATTACTGCCAATGTGGTGCTTCAGAAAATAATTTAGAATGTCTTTGAGAGATAAATAGAGGAAAGGACTAACAGTCAAAGGACATTTATAGAGATTTAAATACAGGCATGCACATATGTGAATATATTTTTACATAGCAATAGGGAAATAGATCTATGTATATATATTTATAGGTTTAGTATTAATGTAGCAGATAGACATTGGGCCTCTACTCAAGTACTCCCTCAATGCAAGAACACTTTGTTCAATTAACTTGGCATTCCATGATGTTCACCTTCCCAATATGATCCCCGAAGACAAAGAAGTTGTGTAAGCAAATGTGCTAAAGAAAGCTGATTGTGCAGACTATCAAAAGCTATAGCATCAGGGGACTTAAAGGCTTGAAGATAAACAAGCGGCCATCTAACTGAGGAGCAACAAAGTGCACATGGAAGAAGCACACCAGCCTGCGTGATAATGAAGTCTCAATGGGATCAGGTATCAGGCATCAAAGAACTAGAACAAAAAAATCA
>PVJH01015133.1:0-54614 GCA_004026705.1 Nesogale talazaci
ACACATATATATACTTTAAGAACTGGAGATTCCCTGGGTACTTTAAGAACTGGAGATTCCTCCCACTCTTTCTATGAGTGGGAACATAGAACTTTTTATTTAGGAAATGTCTCTTTTTTTTAACTTGTTTTGAAGCATCAAAGGAAACCAGATAGAGCAGCATACAGAGTTAGGGGGCATCAGAGAAAGATATACAGAGAGGGAGTAGTGGACAAGTGAAGGTATCCAGAAAAGAATAACACAGAGTGCTAGGAACAGACTCTTGACAACACTTAAACGAGTAGTTTAAGTTTATTCTTAATGCTTAGCTGCTTCACTGTCACTGGGCTTTTTGGGTTAAAAAAAAGGCACAAGGGGTGTGGGAGAGATGTTAATTTGAAAAAGTTGTTAAGTGAAGCTAGCCATTTATTTCACTAACTAAAACATTCTTTCAATTTCACCTTTTATTCTATTGCCTGTCCCCAGGCATTCTTCTTTGTCAGGTTGATCATCAACTTGACATATTTTATACATTCAACTGAGCCGTCTACAATGTATACCATTTTGATGGGTGAAATAAAATGTAAGTTCTTAATGAGTCTAATAGTTAATGAAAGAAAGCAAGAAAATGAACTAATTTATGGAATTTATGTGTCTTGACTTTGGAAATTTTGAATAATACATTTATTTATAAAATGATTCTTCTAGAGTGTTTAAGTGTCACTAGATACTTAACAAAAATGATGGGTACAAATGATAGAACAGTAGAAGTTTTAATATTTATTTCATTGGAAGTGTTCACCTATGAAAGTAAGGAACACTAAAAACATAATTTGTTAGACACTAGGAGTCCATGTGTAAATTCATGAATTTTAACCCCAAAATACATACTACATGAAGCAGTGAGGGTAGGAGACTTATATAGTGTGGAAGGGATAAAATGTTGAAAACATATATATGACTTAACATATGCACAAAGTGTAGTAGTGAGTATTTGATGTGTGTATGTATATTATAAGCTATGCAGGATCAGTGATTCCAAAGCCTGTGATCCTTCTCTTTCATATTCTGCCTTCCAGTTTCAAGCTGGGCTGCTTTAATCCTAATTTTAGTTCAGGGTTTACATTACACATTCTGCGGGTTCTCAAGATTCCTTTGGGACAATAGCACAGTTGAATCTAAAGAAACTTTTACATTCATCTCTATTGTCCACTTAGATATGCTTGATGCAGTCAATTGAGAATTTTGTGTAAATTTTCTTAAAATGACAACAACAAAAATCAGGAAACTTTGAAGTCATTCTCATATGTAAATACTGTCATTGATAGACAAGGAATTTCTGTTTAACCCCATTGAGTATAGAACTCTGAGAACAAACAAATATTGACTTTAGTAAGAAACAGGGGAATAAAAGAAAAGCTTAGTGCTTTTTTAACATGATATTCAAATGTGAACTGTTGGGTATAAGGCTGAATAAAATTATTTATAAGCAAACCACAGCTGAATGTGGAAAAAAATCAACTTATATATAACCATAGTGGTGAAGAGACAGCCACACAAAAAAGCTTAAAAAAGACACATTCTGTTTGGTAATTAAGCCTGTAAAATTCAATTTGATATTTACTTCAAATTCACCAAAAGCATGCCAAGGAATATTTTCCCCTCTTAAGATAAGGATATTCAAGAGGGAGTTAGGTGTCAGAAAGCAAGTGAGCTTGAAGTTTCCGCTAACCACATGGTGCAAAGATAGTTCAGATCTGACCTATTTTCATGGTTCTGGTTTTCTCTGTGGTAACTGTTTTCATTACACAGTTGTGACTGATGATTGAGCTTGGGTCACAGAAGATATTGGACTGATAATGCGGAAACCACTTTGCTGCAAAGTTTATTGCTTGTAATACACCATAAAAGTGGCAACATTAAATATGTCAGAAGCAGTTAAGAGCCTCAGGATAGTCATTGTGGAAAACATGTCAGATGATGGTGTTTTGAGATAATGTCATACTGTGAATTATTTAATACGTCACTCTCGCACTGTAGTTTAGAAGCCCTGGTTGTGTGGTGGATTATGTGCTAGACTGCTAGCTACACGGTCAGCATTTCTACCCCACCAGCCCCCACATGTGGGAAAGGTGAGGCTTTCAGTGTCCAGGAGACCCCCAGGAACACTTCTATACTACTTTACATGGTAACTATGTGTGAGAATTGACTTAATGCCCATGGGAGTTGAAACATATTCTACTACTCCCACAAAAGGATTTTCCTTGAAGAGTCAGAGCAAGAGAAGGTGAGGAATCAAGTGATAGGGTTCAATTGTCAATAGGGCTACATCTGCTAGGTATCAAATGAGCCATTCCAGAAATAGGAAGGGGTATTTCATTAACATCAAGAGGGAAGAGTCAGAGTGAAATATGTTCTTTGAACAGTGAGAATGCCTCAACATTAAATGTCCTTCATCTATGAGACAGCTATCATATCACAGGCACAATAGAAGAGTAGCAGCAGCAGGATTAAGAGCCAGAGCATGAGACAAGCAATAGACTCCCCAGCGCATGATACAGTGAAAGACGAGTTCCTCGAGGCAGAAGACTGGCTATGGACGGGGTACCTCCTGGCACTTTATTAGGGGAATTAGGTTAGCTGGCTCATGAAGCTAGGGGTGATTACTTTAGGGCTGAGACTAATGATGGAGTCATGTGCCTTCTTGGACATTTATTCAAAGCCCTAAAAGATCTTTACATCTTTGCACCAGTATTACAGAGACCAAATGACTATGTGGATGAGAGACCAAAGACAAGAGAAACCTGGCCGCAGGCCCAGCCAAGAAGAGGCTTTCCTGCCTGAATGGTTGTATTCTGGGCATATTTAACCTCTGAGTTCTATGTGGACATGGTAATGAACAATCGGTACACATTGAAAAGCAGAGAGTGCTGTGGAAAGAGTTGGTGTTAGAATTGGTAACAAGGTTGTAGGTTTGAGGAAAGTCTGACTTCATAGGAAGCATTTGCTCCAGCAATGCTTATGTGGAGTTTGATTTTCCTTTTCTTTGTGAAGTTTGAGGATTTCAGATAATGCTATTCTCTTATCACTTTTTGGGGGCATCACTGCCCTCTGGTGGGAGTAGGAGACCTAGCCTTGCTCCTGAAGAGCTGCTGCTGAATTGGAACCTCCAAGCTCATGGGCCGCAGTCCTGCAGTCAACCACTGCTCCACCAGGACTCAGCTCTCTTATCATTTTTTAGCAGGTATCCTAGAACATCATTTTATAATAAGGATGAGAAAGCTTAGATGGCCCCCATACTGGTAAATGATGTAATAGAAACTTAATTTGTGCATTCTCTCTTTAGTTCAAGTGATCTTTTCACCCTTTAACTACTCTCTCAGAACACAGCACACAAAAATCATTGAATGATTAATATAACAAATATATAAACCACTTGTGTAAAATGATTGAAATGGCTGTTTTACACACACATACACACACACACAAGCAAAATATCTCCACTGAGTTGTTCTAATTTATGGAGACCCTGTGCATATTAGAGCAGAGTGGTGCTCTGTATGTTTTTCAGTGGCTGAATTTTGGGAAGCAGATGAATAGTCTTTATTCTTAGGCAACATTTGGTGAACTCAAACTTCCATTTTTTTGTTTAGCAAGCAGGCATGACAAGTGTTATAACAACTCAGTTATTCCACATATATTAAGATGAGTATAAAGTATCGCTACAAAATCATAGTTGCCTTTATCAAACAAAAATATTAAAATGTGACTGTACTAATATTTTGACATATCCTCCATTTAAGTGTATATAATTCTGAAGGCATTGTTTCCATTACTTCAATATTTGGGATTTGGAGCTCTTTGCATCAATACTGCCTGATGAAATAATCATGGGACAGCCCTGGATACTCTTGAAATATAAGCAGGTTAACTTAGAAATTATTTCACTGGGGGCTTGTACAACTCTTACCATGATCCAGCTATCCATTGTGTCAAGCACATTTGTACCTTTGTTGCCATCATCATTTTCAAAACATTTTTTCCTACTTGAACCGTTGGTATCAGCTCCCCCCCCCCCTTCCTCCCTCATGAACCCTTCAGGTTCACTTTTTTGATGGGAAAAATTCCTCAGCATGATTGTCCTGGCTTTTTTTTCATCAATGTAATTTTAATTTTTTTTTTAAAAAAGTAACTCACTGGGATAAAACTTTGTGAACATCACAGGACTATTAAGATTACCCCTTTCGAGTCCAAAAAAATCTTCACAACAACCTTTTGAGCTTACCTCTCTAACTTGAATTTAACGATCCCAGTAGATTCCCCTAGGAAGACACTGATTTGACTGCATCTTCCTTCAAAGACTCCCTAAAGAGACTAACACATATTTATTACTAAGATAACCTGTCTGCAGCCTCACCCTAATCACACATGCATATTTAAACACATTTTATTTGGGACAAACCTATCCCAAACCCTAGGAGAACTAGAACCCTAGGAAAACATTTTTTTACTTATTCTGATATATTTAACACAATAAAAGTGAATTTTATCATGACATCATTAATAAAAACATGTTTCAAAATAATAACGTTATTTTCTTCCAAAATAGTCCTCACACTTGTACTTATTACTTCAGGTTTATGTTCTTTATTAGGCTGCCAGTTATGTAGGGACAGAAATAATATTGGTCTTGTAGCCTTCCCTAACCTCATCTTTGCACTCATTGCCTAACACCAAGAAAAAGCTGCTTGAATCAGTTAATAAGTAAATTAATATATTTATTAGCATATTAAAATGTTAAGGACTTACTAATGAGCTTTCTCCATGTCTCAAGTGTTTTCAACTTCCCAAATTAACTGGTTAATTTGTTTTTCCAAGAAAATCTTCTCCCCAGTTGTTTACTGAGAAAGCCAAATCAAAGTTGTATCACTCATGATAAAATATTTACTTGACCTGCCATCCCCACAACCCTCTGCAATCTTCCCCCCATGAAAGGATTATGACGTCCAGGATACAACCAATGTCTTAGAGAATAAAACTGCTCCGTTGGTCACGCATTGTTCCCTGCATAATCTTCCTCACTCTGCCCTGACCCTTACCCCACCCTTTCGATTCTCTGCTCAGTTATCCCATGGAACTTCCGGGCCTCTGCTGGGAGGGTAAGTGTGCTCTATGCCTTGTGGGATTTATAGCACCAGAGATACAAAGGTCAGAAAACAGATTGTTTTGAAGACATCATTGAATGCCCTATGTATTACTGAGGATTCCAGTTCAGACAGATAGCTTACAGGAAATCACACTGAATTTGCCACAAGCAGCATAAAACAGTTCTTGATGTCACCATCCAAACTAAATGGTTATTGTTTTCTGTCCTTTGGCCCACATCCGGTTCGACAGAAAGTCAGCAGCTGTGGTCCTGTTATCCCCAGATAAACTCTGGCTAAAAGAGTCTATTAGAAAGAAGACAGGTGCTATGTTTGGAGTGTGCATCGGTGACTTCTGAGACTCCCCCATCTAGGATCATGTGTATCTAAGTAGGATGAGTAAATAAAAAGCTTCCTTGTGGATTTGAATGTAGAAACAATTTTTATTGTGAGTCATTCTTTCAGTTAGGTGATCAGCAATCTATTGCTCTCTGAGAATCTTCACTGTGTCTATTACAGGACCAAGGGCTGAGGCTGACATAAGAGAGGATGGTTAGCACAAAAGTTGTCAAGTCAGAAAGATCTGAGTTCCATTCTACTGCAGGTCCAGCTCTTCCTCTTGAGGAACTCAGTAAACTCAACAATCCTAAAAAACTTGTTTTACCTATGAGAAACAAATTACGAATACTAAATTGTGTTAATTGTTTACAACACCAGATGTTCATAATATAATATACATACATATTTAAGTAGAAGATATCATTTTTGCTATTCAGAAGTTTAGGTATAGTTATTCCAGTCTTAACACTGCTATGTAGTGGAATTACCTGGGGAAATTTAAAAATAATGCTGAAACTTCAATGTACATCTGAATATAAAGCTGGAATTTACTACACTGATATATTAAGGCATAATATAATTCATTGCTAATATCTAAAGCAACTTTGAAATAACTTTAGTCCTGGTGCAATATTGTCATTCAAGTTATTCTGGTGAGTTTTGCAAATTTTATAATAACTCCTTGAACATTTAACAGTTGAATTTACAGATTTTTTATAAACACTCAAAAGAACTCTGGTGACACTTTCTCCCAAGGAGAAAGTTCAGACTACCTGCCCAAGTAAACACATACAGCCTTAGAATCAACACAATGGCAAAAGGAGATAAAAAAGACATCTAGTCCCATTTTTAATACTTCTTCCTTGTAAAAGTGCTGACTTCTTTCTTATCTCTATGTGTGTGTGTCTGTGTGTGTGTGTGTCTGTGTGTGTGTGACAGAGACAGAGAGAGACAGAGATTGTGTCCAGAAACACCTTCAGATGTTTTTTCTATACCTTGGGGTCCCCCAAACCCAAACCCACCTGATATCTATTATACTCACATCAATATCTCCCAAGCTGCAAGCATTTGTAGGCAATGTCAACTCCTTAACTAGAGTTCACGTTCCCTTACATCTGTAACTCTGGTTGAAAGTACCAATCAACTCTGACTTTTGATCTTGAAAAAGACATGAACATAAGCATCAAACATATTTGTATTTTGTAAATATACTTTTAATCACCATCTTGCTACACTCCAACCCAGGAAGTCAGAAACATTAACAAGTATCAATAAACTAATCTTCCTAGAAACACAGACCAGCAGTTAGACAATACGAAGAAAATTGTAAGTACTTGTCTAAAGCAGTGGTGAAGAAAATCAGGTGTTTCCACTTCCCAATTCTCAACACAAGGTCCAGTTCTCAATTTTCAGGCTGTAAAACTCTAATTTATTTATAATGTTATTATACATATTATATCCCCTTTGCAATTAGTTACTGAAATCTAGCTTAGTTCAGATGTTGCTGCTACTCTTGGTCAGACATGTACACTTTCATGTTCTATTTTCCAGGTGGCTTTTTAAACATTCAAAGGGAATCTAATGACTTGACTGAAGCTGAAAAAGAAGTAGATGGAACTTAGTTATGATTTCATCTGGGAGAACTATCCAGGTGCAATGAAAAACAAACAGTCTCAAAATTTAAGAAAAACAAAAAGTATCCAAAAAAGTGAAAAAAAACCCTCCAAAATTCCAACTGTTTCAAGAAAAACATTAAAATTATCTATGCATGAACTTGTTTACTACCAATACTTGATTGAACATCTAGTTAATTCAGTTCTCTATTAATGACAATAGCATAAGAAAATAGATATAGTTCCTACTTTTAGGGGGCAAGCAGTCAATTGTGGTTTAGAATATAATAGGGTAAGACAAAAAGAATTGTTATGAAATCATAGAAACCGAAAGGAATTATTGAAGCCTAAATGAAGGCTAAGCAAGATAGTAAGACAAGAAGAAAGTAGAAGAAAATAGAGGAAAGAAGTAGGAGGCCAAAGCCATTTATAGAGGGCTAAATAAAGGCATGTGCATATGTAAGTATATTTATATATGAGCATGAGAAAATATATCTATGTGCATGGATTTGTAGGTTTAGTATTAAGGTAGCAGATGGACATTGGGCCTCCACTCGAGTACTCCCTTAATGCAAGAGCACTTTATCCTATTACACTGACATTTCATGATGCTCACTGTCCCAACACAATCACTGAAGACAAAGTGGGTGTATAAGTAAATGTGGTGAAGAAAGCTGATAGTGTCTGACTATCAAAAGATATAACATCTGGGATCTTAAAGGCTTGAAGATGAACAAGTGGTATTCTAGCTCAGAAGCATCTAAGTCCACAAGGAAGAAACACACCAGCCTGTGTCATCATTAGATGTCTAAGGGATCAGGAATCAGCAATCAGACAGCACACAATCAAATCATTGTGAATGAGGGGGAATGCTGAGTGGGGACCTAAGATCCCTCTGTAGGCAACTGGACATCCCTTAAGGTCAGGAGGAGGAGATGAGCTAGTCAGGGTACAGTGTAGCAGTGATGAAACATGCAACTTCCCTCTAGTTCCTAAATGCTTCCTGCCCACCCTACCCCCCACAACTATCATGATCCCAATTCTACCTTAAAAATCTGGCTAGACCAGAAAATGTACACTGGTACAGATAGAAAGGGCACACATGAAATCCAGAACAGATTATCCCTTCAGGACCAGTGCTGAGAATGCTGATACCAGGAAGGGGAGGGTAGAGGGGGGAATGGATTACAAAGATTCACATATAACCTCCTCACTGGGGGACAGACAACAGAAAAGTGGGTGAAAGGAGACCTCAGAAAGTGAAAGATGTGAAAAACAGCAATAATTTATACATTTTCAAGGATTTATGAAGGAGGTGGGAATGGGGAGGAAGGGGGGAAATGAAGAACTGCAAATGTCTTGAGGATGATGAGGGCAGCAAATGTACAAATGTGCTTGACTCAATGGATATATGTATGTATGGATTGTGATAAGAATTGTACGAGCCCCTCTAAGGATGTAAATACTGACACAAATTATATATATGTATATATAGAGAGATTAGAGCTGTATGATTCCCTAATAAAACTATTTTTTTAAATCACTTAAACCTTCAGTAAACAAAAATATTAAAACGTGAAGCTACTGCTTTTCCATATATCCTCCATCTAGGACTAAACACATACTAAAGTGATGATGGTTCCCTCTTTGTAAAGCTTCCCCACAAAATCTGTAATCTTTGATCCACTTACACTCAAAATGACATCCTTGGGGCACTCAATTTCTGTTTGGAATATTCTTTGAGTTTGGGGAGGGAGAGGAAAGGGCAACATGCAGGAAATAGGATGAAAGAGGTAAGGAATATTACTCTGAGGAAGGGAATATCTTAAATGAGACCTGAAGAGGATTAGCTATAGAGAAGAGGGAAGGAAATCTGGACATAAAGAACACTAGCTTAAAGAAAATATAGTGGTGAATAACAGTAATGGCAGACAGGAGGTTTTTATGGAGCATAAGAAGAGAAGTAGACAGAGGCATAGGGTGAGTCTGAGAAGGTAATGAGTAACTTTGAGGTTTCAATGGAGAACTTTACATTTTAAGTGTAAGACATCAAATCAAGCACTTTAATTATAGGAAATAAAGTACTTTAAGACTTGAAACATTATTATTTTAATGCCATGTTGTGAATATATCTATAACATAGCTTTTGCCAATTCAACTTTTTAAAATAACTTATTGTCAGCAATGATAATAATTGGCTGTGCAATCTAAATTAGTGTAAATTTCCCATCACTCTCATGATGCAATGCATTGTACCCTCCAACTCCTAAATTTGTGCCAACTTGATTTAGTATGATTTTCAGTTCTGTACAGTTATTCTTCAGTTTGTGATCTGATGATTGGTTTAGGTTGACCACTCTCTCATGACCAATATGTTGAACAACTTTTCCCTTATGTTTGGTAATCATTTGAATATTCTATTGGGTGAAAAGTCTATCAAGTCAATTTTTCACTTTATGATTTGAATTACTTGTCAAGTTGTCAAAGTTTAATGTATAGTTCATCATTAAATTTCTTATCAAATATATGTTCTCTAAATATAATTGTGTTAGTCTGAGTAGACTAGAGAAATAAATTCATAGACATTCATATGTGTATTAAAAAGTTTTACATAAAGAGTAATTTTACATTAAGAAAATATCAGAAGGTGGTCTGCCTCTGATATACTCACTGCAAGGGTTCAACAGGCAGTTGTGTAGTGATGATTATTATTTATTATAGTAACGATATAGAGATCATGACAGAGAGAGAAAGAAACAATAAGAGTCAGACATACATAACAGCAGGGCAACATGCTCACCTCTGCCCCATATGGTAGTCCCCGTGGAGGGGGAGCGGGATTGAGTTACATGATGAGGGTGAGGAGCGGAGATCATCCCAGGCTCAGGGGAGGAGAGGCAGGCAGGAGCGTTGCAGGAGCGAGAGTGGAGAACATTAATTTTCCCTGTTTAAATAACCTAACAGGGTACACATCAGTTCTCTAGTCACAGGTCAGGACATGTCACAAGCTGGGGCTCTCTTAAGGGGTATAAAATGATAATGGCTTAGGGATGCCTCATGACTAAGAGGAGAGGGATGTGATAAGGAAGGACTTCAGACTCCTGGGGGTAGGTGAACAGGTCTATATTGTTAGGGGTCATTGACAATGACTAGTGAATCTCACCCATAGGCCTCGAGGGAAGCAAATCACTATCCTAACTTGAGTTATGAAAAGCCCTCAGATAACTGGGAGCATCAGGGAGATTAGCTATAGTCAGCCTCATCAAAAGTTATACACAGACCTCGTAAAGCTGGGAGCCTCAGTGAGATTAGCTAACTTAAATAGCACACTAAATGTTGGTCATTTGCTGGCTCCATATTTTGGAGTCAGCAATTGTGGAAAAGTTCTGTCTTCATTCCACAATAAAACATCCGAGTTAGCTCCAGATCACGTTCATAGGTCGAATATTAGGCCAATTTATAAAGTTCTCTTCTGGAAAAACAGATGCTATGATGCTGAATGCAGAAAGATCACAAGCCAGTGGGTAAGAAGTCTTGTGGATCTCGTGACATTGTGAGCATCTCAGCGCTCGCAGGGGTCTCCACATGACTGTTCCAGCTCAGAAAGCTAGCATAGTTCCATGGGTTTTGTCAGCAGCAATATCTTCCAGGGAATGAGCCTGCATCTTATCACCAACAAGCTATTTATCTCCTTCAGGCCTCCAACCTGATTGACAGGCCTCCATTCACTCTCAATCCTTTCAAATTGACAACAGATTATGTAACTACCACAATAATCATGCCATTGGTAGCAAGTCTTTGCATTCTTCTTCTAGTCTTTTGATGAAGAAATATTTTCAATATTCATGTAGTCTCATTTATGTATTTTCTTTTGCTACTAGTACTTTTGTTATTATATTACATCACTCATTGTTAAAGCTACCAGTATCACTCCTATATTTTATTCTATGAAATGAATGGCTTTAGTTTTTACACTTAGATATAAAAACTAATTTAATTTTTATTTTTGTGTATTGTTTAAAAAAATGGATCCTGTTTTATTTTTCTCCATATTGAAATTCAGCTTCCCCACACATTTATTAAGGACATTATTTTGATCCAGGAAATGGATATAGCACTCATGTCAAAAATCAATTGACCATAAACATGTAGAATTATTTCTGGACTCGAAATTATTTTTTAATTAATTTTGTGGAGCTATAATTAACACACCATTTATTTCATTGTATCGAGCATATAAAAGAAGTTCTTGGCATTCAATTCTGTTTATCTGTTTAGATTATTGTCTTCTTATATAAGGGGGTAATATAATATTTGTCATTTTGAGACAACTTATTTCCCTCAACATAATGTCTTCAATGTCTGTGTGAAGAAATTTGTAAGACAGCTCCTAGCCAACTTACTTGAAGATATCCATAATTTTACCCACTTAAAAGAAACATGAAGCAATAAAATTAAGAAATTATAGAACTCTATAAAAGTGTCATCACACATTGCTGATATCAGATGGATCTTGGTTAAAAATAGAGAATAGCAGAAGATGTTTGTATTTTATTGAGTATGCAAAGGTATTTTACCAAGTAGATCATAACAAGTTTGGATGACATTGAGACTAAGAATTCTAGAACAATTCATTGTGCCCATGTAGACTGTTACATAGACCAAACGGGATGTATACAAACAGAACAAGGATATAACATGTGGTTAAAAATCAGGAAAGGCAGCAGCTCTCCAGGAGCAAAGGCTAGGCCTTCTACTCCCACCACCAGAGGACATTGATGACTCCCTGAAAAAATCAGGAAAGGCATTTATCAGCATTGACTCCTTTTACCATCTTTGTTCAGTATGTCAGCTAATAAAATAAACCAAGAATCTTGCATCAGAATTGGAGAAAGATTTATTAGCAATATCTACTCTGCAGATGCTACAACCTTCCATACTGAAAGTGAAGAAACCATGTAGCAATTGCTGAAGATCAAGAACTGAGGTCACATTTATAGATTGCAGTTCAATATAAACAAAATTAAAATACTGACAATGGTATCAATAGAAAATACCATGATATACAGAAAAAATATCAGAGTTGTCAAGAATTTCATTTCATACAGTCAATATCCACCTGCTACTGATAAATTGAGAAATGTGTGTGTCAAGTTTGTAACCCCTCAACATATATTTTTCAATCTTTTTTTTTTTTTTTTTGGCGTCACTGCTTTCCGGTGGTGGGGGTAGGAGGCCCAGCCCCACTGCTGGAATTGAACCTCCGTCCCAGTGGGCTGCAGTTCCGTGCACAACCACTATGCCACCGGGACTCAACCCCATATTTTTCAATCTTATACAGAGCAAATAACCAGAAAAGACGGATTACATGAGGATGAGTAATGCATCAGAATCAGAGGAAGGCTTATCAGCAACCCGTGATAGACAGATGATACAACCTTGCTTGTGGAAAATAGGACTGGAATCATTTGATGCAGCTTTCAGCATGGATTCCAACTCAATGCAAATAAGACTGACTGAAAGGTTTGCTGTGCCAATATGGCCAGTGAACACCTGCGAGATTACCTGAAGGATAGAGATATAAATAGCTCAGCGAGCCTCAGATCACTGCAATTTGATCATTAGACCAGTATACAGCTGGCTGGTTGCCTGCTTGTTCTGTGCCTTTGTAAACTACACTACCTGTGAGACACGTGATCCATGGACCGTGTCACTGTAAATTGAGGTTCCTTCAAACCCTGTGTGTTCGTCTGGATAGATTAGAGAAACAAATTCATAAACACACATATGTATATAAGGGAGAGGTTTATATACAAGAGGAATGGAACATTGAGAAAGCATCCCAACTCAGCCCAGTCCAAGGTCATAAGTCTGATATTAGCCCATATGTCTGACACCAGTCTACAGTCTTCTTCAGATTCATGAGGCATGTGCAATGATATCAGGGCAAACAGGTCAGTGGGTGTGGAGTCTTGTGTATCTAATGGTAGTAGAAGCATCTCAGCACTGGCAGGGCCTTCTCTATGGCTTCTCAAGCATCTCAACACTAGCAGGAGTCTCTGCATAGCTTTTCCAGCTTCAGAGTTCTGGTTCCATCCGGGAAAGCCCATGTGGCTTCTCCTTCAGGATGTCTCACAAGGAGTCAGCTTGTGTCTTGTCAGTAGAACATCTCCAAGAGACAGAGTTGCAAGTCTCTCACCTTTAAAAGGGAAATACAGACAGATTTCCCAGAATTCTAAGGCAAACACCATGCCCACACAGAGGTCTCATTGGCTATCTCCAGATTGAAAGACTAGACTCTACCCCTATACTCCCAGTCCTCATATTGCCTCCAGAACAGTGACTGCCACACCCTGTTTCACCACACTAATGGAATATACATCCCTTGAGCTGGGGACTGTTGAACTCTGTGAGCTGCCTGACTGTTGGTGATCTACCCTGTCTTAATTGTCTACAGACCAGTGGCGCTCAAGACTTGAAGGACTGACAGTGTAGTAGCTATCTCATGGAAGTGAGTTGCAGTGAGTCATCCATACTTCTTTATAGATTAATTAGCTTTTTCTTTCTTATGTTAAATATCTATCTACATAAATATATATAAAATTATTAATGCCCTGTTTTTTTTTTTTCTCTAGTGAATCCTGTCTAACATAAAGTCTGAAATCCTCAACACGGGACCAATAGGGTGGTCCTTTGTAGACCAATTCAGACAGGGTAGATCACCAACAGTCAGAAAGGTTAAGGTAGTCAAGAATTTTGTCTTGCTTGGATCCACAATAAATACTTATGGAAGCAGCAGTCATGCAATCAAAAGATAAGTTGCCTTGAGTAAATCTGCTGCACAAGGCCTCTTTAGAGTATTGAAAAGCAAGGGTGTTCTTAAGGTGCACTTGATCCAAGCCTTGTAATTTTTAATATTGTTTTATGCATGTGAAAGTTGGATTTTGAATAAGGAAGGTTAAAGAAGCTTGATGCATTTGAATTGTAATGCTTGAGAAGAATAATGAAAGTACCATAGACTGCTAGAAAGACAAATTGATCTGTCTTGAAAGAAGTATAGCCAGATGGTTCTTTACAGGCATGGATAGCAAGACTTCTTCTTACGTACTTTGGACATACAAAATGTCAACAAGCCCCAGGAGGTGTTATCAGACTGTGACTCCGTAGTTTTGATTCCACCCCTAGCTAGACGTTTCTAGCGACATGAAATCATCCAGCTATCAGAATGTTGTTTTCCAAAGATTGGGCTCTCCTGATAACATATCCAAAGTACATCCTTGATTCTAAGACATATTCTCACTGTACTTCTGACAAGACAGATTTGTTTGCTTTTTTGGCATCCATATGTTTTTTGTTTTCAGTCCATTATGTGTTTAATAGTCTTCATTAGCACCACAATATATTGCAATGTATCAGGTACCCCTTAGTCTTCAAAGTTATATCTTTACTTGTCAACTCTTTAAAGAGGTCTTTATGAGGGGTACTAGGTGAGGTATATTTGCACTAAATGAGATATATTTATACTAAAGCATTCATTATTTATCTTAATTTATATTTAACTGGGAGCCTGTGTTTTTATTTGCTAAATTTAGATGTTTTATCTTCAGGACAAAGTTAGAAATTTTGAAAGAGATAAAAGCAATTTATATTTGGAAGTTTCTGGTTTGGACTTAGTGACCCATATCAAAATACTATTTTTTCCCAAAAGACAGAATTTACAATATTTTCAGCGTTTTTGGTCTAGATAGTACAATGCAAATTAGTAAAGAAACAGTATTGGTGGAGGCAAACTTTACACATTAAAAATGAGTGGCAAAACTTTGGTCTGGGAAACAAAAGTTAGGGGATATTATGAAGGCAGACCTTAGTGAAGATCATCATTATTGTTTCACTACTCAATGAGTAATAGTCCAAAGGGCCGAATTTAAACAGATCCGAGTAATGAAAGTCTAAATTTGAAAGAACCCAATGGTGCTTTGGCTTCATTAATCACTAATGAATATTGTACCTTATGAAACTTTTGAAAAATATCATGACTGGTATTTCAGGATTAACATACTTTAAACCAGTTGTTCTCAATCTTCCTAAGGCCATGACCCTTTAAGGCAGTTCCTCATATTGTAGTGGCATCCCAACCATAAAGTTATTATTTTTTTGGGGGGGGGCATCACTGCCTCTGGTGATTGTGGCAGCTACCCAGCGCTGCTCCTGAGAAGCGCTGCTGGATTTGAATCACCAAGTCCGCGGGCCGCAACCCTGCACTCAACCACTTACTCCACTGGGGCTCAGTTCCATAAAATTTTATTCATTGCTACTTCATAATTGTAATTTTGCTACCGTTACATATCAGGTGACCCCTGTGAAAGGTCATTCAACCCACAAAGGGGTCTCAACCCACAGGTTGAGAACCACAGCTTTAATCTATTTTTTTGGAAATACAATTAATACTCACAACAATATGCTTATTGTCACTGCCATCAAATATACATTTACTGTAGGATGAGGTTAGAGTTCCCAGATATAGCAAGTAAAAGTACAGAATACTGAGTTAAACTTTAATTTTAAATAAACACTAAATATATTTTTAGTGTCAATATGTCCTATGCTAATACTAAAAACCACTTTTATTCAAATTCAAGTTCAAATCTTTCCTGTTGTTTTGCTGGCAATTTAATATGCTGCAATTTGATATTCCTAATTCTTAAGACATGAAAAGATAGAAGAAAGAATAAAAGAAAAGAAGTATATAGCTCTGCAATGCATGGTACTGCAGGCTATCCCAGGACTTGCTGGGTTCAAGAGGCCCTAGTAGATGTTCTAATATGTGACTTAAGCAATGGGAAGAGTTAGTTAGTATCTTTCTTTGAGGAGTATATTTTCACATACCTTTGAGCCACTTTAGATTTTGTGGCTCTATAAAAGCAAAAGAAAATAGGTATTTGCATATGAAATGGAGGATACCTGCAAAATGGATGCACATTGTCATCAACTCTACTCAACATCAACGATGCATCCTTTTGCGTGGACCCATGTGGGATTTCTAGGAAAGGGCTGAACTATTCAGAAGCAAATTTCTCTGAAAGTGCAGTGTGCTGCAAATTTAGGAGTTTCATGAGACACTATAGGAGTAAACATCCAAATTAAAGTGTAGAGGAAATTTGCAAACTCCAGCACCTGTTAGCTACATTCCTTTCATGTCGATTTTTGTTTCTACTTCATGAATGACACTACATTTCTTTTTAAAGGTTACTCTCAGAATCCGTTATAATAATGAAGCTTGCTTTAAAATGAAACCAAGCAAAACAGAAAATTACCTCTGAGAGAGTAGGTGTCTTGTCTTTGGGAGTCAGGTAAACATCCGTAGGCCATGTCATGGAGCTGCTATATTTGCCGGCTGTTTGGACTTGATGAAGTGATGGCTCCTCGGTACCAGCTGTGTGTGTTATGGGTCTTGTCAATATGGCAACACTTTTAGGTGGTTTCTTGAATTCCTTTTGACTTAGTCTCTCTTCTCTTTGCTTCCTCCTGCTACCCACACCCCACAGTTCATCTGTCTAAATAATCTCTGTGGTGATGGCTACATATATCCAAAAGTACCCCATCAGCTTCACAGTATGGTCCTCCCACCAGGACTTCAACTAATCAATCCCTCTTAGCAGATGTCATTTTTCATAGATTATTGACCAGTCATTGCAACATGTTTCCTAATTATAAGGCAGGCTGTAGTCCAGGACGAAGCATAATAATTTAAACCATAAGTTCTTTATACAGCTTACTCAGGAAATGTCAATCAACATGTGCAGAGTGGTAAACATTCCTTGTTCCTTTTGGTATGGCTCTAGAATTAAGGTATACTATGATTCATCAGGATCTGTGGGGGAAAGTCCTTCGAGTTTTTTCCAAAAGAACCAAGGAAAATCCATATAAAATAATTCATTACACCACACCATTTCATGGCACAAGTTCATAGATTTAGATTTGATTTTCCAAGCTTGCTTTTCCCCCCAAACATTGAGCAAATTGAGAAAGCATTTGCCTCAGCCTCAATTTTTTAATTTGTAAAATGGAGACAAAGCCAGTGAGTTGCTATAATGATTAAAAAAAGATGAAGCCTGCAAAGCCAGCACATCATGATCCAATGAATCAAAAAGAAATGAGTAAGCTATTGCAAATTCCCACTCCTTCAAGTTCTGCAACAGTGGATTTCTATGAATCTAAGAAAACTTCAAAGATATGGATAGGTCTGACTTAATGGCCATCGATCTGTGAAGGTAGAGAAATTCGGATTTGGTCAATAGACTGAGATCTAGTTGGAATAATGATCAGGAAGATAAGAGTTTTTTTTTTATTCTGTGTGCTTTTTTAGAGTTGGCTCAAGTAGGCTGAATTTGAGACTTAAACATCTTCTATACCTCCCCAGCACCTGGCACGACATTAAGTACATCTTTACTGCTCAGGAAATAATGTCTGACTCAGGGAATGTGTTCTTCTTAGCCATAAATGAGAATTTAGTCTTTGATGTTCATTTCATGGAAGTCCCCACTAGAGATAATCAAATAAAGAAACTTATTTCCATAGACACAATGAGGCTTTTCTACTTATAACTTTCTCTGCAGACTTTCTAATATGTGGTTGCAATCTTTGCTTGGAGGAAAGAATGCCTTTTTAGATAATAAGTAGTTTTATTAGTTGACTCTCATTTTTAATAGGTCCAATCTCAAACAGTCACAAGTGAAGGTTGTTTGATGGTTTTATACTGAAGCTAGCGTACATTACTATTTCTAACTATTTGTAGTATTTGAAAAGAACATGACTGTTTTTCTAAAAAGGTTTTGGAGATGATAAATCATCTAGATTCAGTCCCTCCCTCTAAAACAGCACTGCCACACAAGTCATCAGATGCAAATAATGAATTCATTTATTAGCACAGAGGCTTTGTAAAAATACTTTTGTTTCCTACCCACATCAGGAGTTTGTTATCTATTCATAATAAACCAGGGGAGATAAGTTTGTGGGAATTTTAGGTATACTCTGAATGCATAGAGATAAGGCCCAAAATTAAAAGTGAACTTATCTCCTGCCTTTTCCCCCTGAAGGGCAAATATTGAGTAGAGATTTTTAAGAATGAAGTCCAGAAATGAGTTATTACTCTGTAGTCAGACACTGCCATCTTTTGGAGCAAGGCCTCCTTTTTCTTAAACCATGGAGTCCAGATAACTTGTTCCTCGGTTCATTTTTACAATCCAACTTCCTTGGTTATTGCTTGACATAATTTCTTTGGAGAGTTCAGGCTTAGGGTATATACCTTGGATCTGCAAAGCATTAAAAGGGAGGATATTGTCAGATATATGACCTAGCCAGGGACACAGGCCAGATGCTTTCACAAATAAAAGACGAGGCCCTTCTTGTCATGGTCCTCTCTTAATTAGCTTGCCTTTGCTGTTATCTATCAGCACCTTCCTAACTTATGCCGACTGGCTCAATTCATATCCATCTCTGACCTTCCAGTTATATTGCTGGGAGCTTATATATGTTGTTGCTTATATACAACAGGTGACACAAATGTCTTTTCAAAAAGAAAACCTAGTAGCAATAGCAAGTGCTTAAGTTCTTTTCAAGATTATGATTTTTAGACATAGTGGAGATTGGACTACAATGAATAATTCATGGCTGGGACAGCCTTTGTTTTATTAATTTATTTAGTTTTTATGTCAGATTTGGGTTGTATTTCTGGCAATTAACTAAAACTGTACTTGAGCTAAAGATAAAATAAGCCGGCATAGTTAGGGGGAACTTCAAAACTGCCAGAGACAAAGAAATGAAATGTTATGCTCGTAGCTTCTAGCTAGAATCCTTGAGGGAAATAATCTGAATTATCTATAATCAGGTTTAGTGTATGGCAAGACTCAAGAATTCCAAGTCAATCAGTTTAGTTGACTTTGTTTACTGCCACAACTGCTAGTTTTGTTTTGTTGTTGTCTTTTAACAAGGAAAATATGATTTAATTCTATAGACTTACAAGCCAAAACAAAATAAAAATAAAACATGGAAAACAAAGTAAGAACAGACAAGAAGTTTGGCGCCTGGCTTCTCGGCCCAGCAGGCCCTGCATCTTGGAGCTGCAGCTGCTGTGGACTGAACACAGCTAAGCCGATCTGCTCACCAATGGGAGCCTCGACCTCCTGCTCAGCTAACCCCTTGTGGGGTGTACTGCATCCGATGAGGTCAAAGCTTGTGGCTGAAGCCAGGCCCCGAGGAAGAGGCCCCCTGGTTTGTGGTGGTCAGGGGAAACCAGTCTCCTTGAGGTCGTCATCACCCAGCTGGCTGTAGGCCAAGCCCCTTTTAGGCGGGCGAGAGCTGGTGCCTCGCTTCCCCCGCCGCTGCTCTCTCTGGGCAGGTCACGTGGCAACATTGCGGGAACAACGGGAAGGGGGTCTCTCAGAAATACTCCTGCTTGAAGCCATCTTCAACATCGATCCTGCTCCTAGCGAAGTAGATCAGGAACTTGTTCCTGAGGTCGAAGCTGGTCAAGTCAATAAAAATAAGTTACATTGTTTGGCACCATGTACCAAATAGAAATTCTTGCTTTTTTCTCCACTTCAGTTTTCAACCAGAAATTTTGGCAGAACAATTGTCAGAGCAGGTACTTGCTTCTTCATTGAATAAGGGAATTGGTAGGAAGATTTTAGAAATAGAATTTCTCTACTTTCAGTTTACATTGTAATGGATAAGGCAAGGAGGACATTGCTAAGATTGCGTTACCACCTTAACTTTCAGAAGTCTAACGCATTCATTAGCTTTTAGTTCTGATTCTGTTTATTCCAAAAAACTATTCCTGATCTAATAGTGACCTCTCTCTACTCTTATTCTCTATAGCTGCTTTACTTCAAAGCAAATAGTCTGATATGCAATAAAGATAGCAAACCCATAGAGACTTCGTACTATGAGGGGGTACCTCTCCCCAAATGGATTTTTTTCAAAGCTATGTATTTAATTTTCTGTTGCAAAACAACTTTGTCACCTTCAAAGTACTCATTACACTAAATACATCCATCAGATCTACAATTTCATTCTTGTGTGTGTGTGTGTGTGTGTGTGTGTGTGACATCACTGCCCTGGTAGGAGCAGGAAACCCAGCCTTGCTCCTGGAGAGCTGCTGCTGGATTTGAACCATCAACCCTGTGGGCTGCAGTCCTGCACACACAACCACTACGCCACTGGGGCTCAGCCAAATTTCTTTCTTAGAAACACTTTCAAACTCATCTATTTGGATGCTGATAGCAGCTCCCTCATTCTTTTCTTCACCTCTTCTATGTCATCAAGTATCTGTCTTGTCATGTCCTTCTGAATTTACAGAAACAAAAAGAAGTCTTACGGAGCTGTTTGAAGTGAGACAGGTGCATGGGGCAAGAGAGACATGCTATTGCACAAAACTGGTCCACTGAGATGGCTACACGAGCAGGTGCATTGTCATGGTGGCAGAACCAGGCCTGTCTGCCATAAACCAGGCCCCTTTTCTGCCCAGAGTTAAGCAATCTTTTCATTACCTCTAAGTGGAAAGCTGAATTAGCAGTCTGACTTGGTGGAACAAATGTCTCAAATGCTCTAATCCCCTCACAAAAATAAAACAAAACAAAGCAGAAGAACCAGCAAGCAAATGAGCCATTGGCTTGATCTTTGATTTCATTTGAAGAGCTTTTGGGGTGCAAGGTGACTATGGCATCTTCCACTAGCTTGATTTTTTGCTTTTTGGGGTTGTAAGAAGAGCACTGTGTATCATCATAGTAATGACCTTGGGAAAAAGTCTGGGTCACTTCAAAGCTGTTCTTTCAAAAGCACGACATGTTTCCGCTCAATGCTCTTTTTCCTGGGCAGTCAGAACTCAAGGCACAAATTCTGCAGCGGCATTTCTCATTCCAAAATCTTGCATTAAAAGTTGATGAACTGATCTCCCAGAGAGTCCAGATAACTCCCCCAGCTCTTCAATGGTTAGTTGTCAGTCTTTGAGCACAAATTTTGTGGACATCTTCAGGAAGTTGACAGACATCTAGAACAAGGTTTGTCATCAACCAACATTTCACCACTTTTGAAATGAGAAAAACATTCGTATGCTTGAGTTTTTCCCATAGTGCTGTCCTTTTAAGCTGTGTTCAACATCACAACTGCTTTTGAGGTATTTTTCCCAAGCAGGAAACAAAGTTTCACAGCCAGGCACTGTTCTCTTAAATACACACACACACACGCACACACTCCAATCAGTTCCCCAAAACAAAAACGCCAATGTCAAGTGAAACTGCTCTTATGAAAAAAAATCACTCTGAGCAGAGAGAACCTTCCTGCGTGACATCACTGAGTGCACTAAGTCAGTGTGATTGTCTGGAAGCTCACCTCCTGGGAAAATATGTACAACAAAAGGGGAATGTTTCCCGTTTGGAGCATGGCTACCTCCTTGGATATCTTACATAGCATGTGACATTGCTTCTAGTCAGTTTGTAAAAGATGATGTTGAATAAAAATCACAAACATGCACATGGAAGAAGCACAGGGACACTTTCCAAAGCATAAGAGTACAGGTGGCCTATACAGCCACCAATCAATCATTTCTTTTTTCTACCATTGTTCTACCCACGTCACTACCACTGCTATCAGAGTAACTGAAAAAATAAACCTCAGCATTTTACTTTATTACTTTCAAAGTCTTGTGCTGTTTTCTGACCTCTGATATAGATTTGATGTGCCTTAAATATGACTCACCAGCAATGACCAAATAAAATAGAGAAGAATCTCAATTGGTGGGAAAACAGAGTATTAAAAATAAATTCAAAATGAGTCGAGAGAGAGAGAGAGATAATAAGGTGTTATATTCCAGCCTAACAACAGCTGTTAGAATCCATTTACAGTATTCTTTGTCTCATATTAAGACTATTCACATTCATCACCATGGTCAGTGGTGAGTCACCAGAGATTCAATATATGAGCAACCCTGTAAATGGATTTGGGCCATTTACTATCAGTGTCATTTTGTCATATGCTGGGACTTGTGTGTTACTGTGATGCTTCAAGCTATGTCACCAGGATTTCAAATACCAGCAGGGTCACTTAAAATTTTCATCAGCTTCTCTGATGATTTACTCAGCATACTGATTGAATAAGTTTGTTGTCAGGGCAAAACCCTGACTCACACCTTTCTTGATTTTAAACCATGGACATATTCCTGTGTTTTGTTCACTTATCTGCCTCTAGATCCATGTACAATTTCCTCAGGAAGACAGTGGTGTGTTTTGGAATTCCCTTTTTCTTAAAATTATCCATAGCTTGCTATGATCCACCCCGTTGAATACCTTGGCTTAAAGCACATGTAAACATCTTTCTAGTTCTCTTTGGTTTTATCCAATCTGACAGCAGCCATGATATCCCTGGTTCCATGCCCTTTTCTGAATCCAGCATGTGCTTCTCAGTTCCGTTCCCTGTCAACGTATTGCTGCGACCACTGTTGGATTGTCCTCATCAAATTTTACTTGTGATATTGAAGATACTATTCTATAGTTTGAACTTTCTGTTAGGTCACCTTTCTTTGGAATGGGCACAAATATGGATCTCTCCCAGTCAGTTTGGCAAATAGCCATCTTCTACATTTTCCCTTCCTAGATGAGTGAGTGTCATCTTGTGGAAATATTTCCGTTGATAGTCCATCGATTGCTTGTTTGTGACTCTTGCTGGCAGTGCAGATTGAATTTCTTCTCTCAGCACCATTGGTTCTCACTCATATTCCATCTCCTGAAATGGGGGCATGTCAGCTAGCTCTTTCTAATATAGTCAGTCGACATTCTCTCTGTCTTCTTTGGATGCTCCCTGTATGATTCAATATTTTGCCCATAGAATCTTCCAGTATTTCACCTCAAGGCTTGATCTTGTTCTTGAGTTCTTTCAGTTTAATAGGTGTTAAGTATGTTCTTCATTTCCCCCCTAACTGTAGATCTTTTCGCATTTCATTTAATATGTGACTCTCGCTGCAACAATGGGCTCAGATAGCAGAAATATGGTGAGGGAGGTGAAGGACCAGGCGATGTTTCATTCTGTTGTGCATGGGTAGCTATGGCCCAGAACAGACTTGAAGGCCTCTGACAATAACAACAACCATCACTATAAATGCCATAAACTGAGTGTTTAGAATTTGGGCTCTGGTACCATTCCTAGTTGGTTTTGGCTTTTATTATTCACAATCTTTGAATTATGTAGGCTAGTGTATTTCTTTCACGTGAGCTTAGCTGACTCATTACTTATTTATGCACTTGGGACAATTCTTTAAGACCCCAGACACTATTTTTCTAATTGCCTGAACCCCCATCTGATTTCTTCACCACACTTTGCTGTAGCATCTGCATCTTCGGCAATCTCCTTATGAGTTTGAGTACTGAGTAGGGCCATGTCGCAATAATTAAGTGTTCTTAAATCAGAACTATGATCAAATCATATATATATGTATATATATATAATAGGTTCTTGCTTTTCTGTGGAGACATCATTATAATTAGGGGAGACTACATAATAAATCATCCTCATATGGCATGAAGTAATTCTATTGATAGTACCATTAATTTAGTTAGAATTTGAAAGGTTGATAAAAGGAATTTATATATGTGTAAGACTTTTTTTAGACTACAATACATGAATTGTTAGTTTGTATATCTTTGAAAGTTAGGTGATTAGACACTAGTTGCAGAAACCATGAGGGTTGGAGATATGGCAATACTTTAAGTAACAATCATTTTCATTGACAGAACCAGGCCTCAGAAGCTAACACATGTCACAAAAAAGGCAGAAAGAGCTTGAAAACAGCAAGTATATGCTGTTTCTGGGTCACCATGTGTTGGATACTCTTCAAGTAATAAATCTGAACCAAACCAAAATCCAATGGCCACCAATTTCCCCAGCCATAAAATAGTCACTATCTATTTCTTCTATGAGGGAGTTTCATTTTTAAGTCTAAGGGAGTATGACAGCGTAGGTCTGGTACATATGAGTTTAAAGTAAACTCCAGGTCCCTGATGGGGTTTCCAATTTGGGCCCTTCTGATATGGCCTACGAAGACGATTTTACACTGAGAATGACAGAGTCTAATGACTCACTTGTCTTTATAATACCACATTGCCTGAGTCACCAGGAGTTAGATAGAAAACTAGGTTAAGAATTACTATTTTGGAACATAATACAGACTGTATTTTCTCTCAGGAATATATATAAGAAATGTCAAATTTTCTCTCCTCAGTGATGGCTTGCCGCACTCCGTTTACCCACCACCAGAAAACAGCCTTCTCTGATGCAGGTATGCTCCCCTCCACCCCTTCTTTTGATCCAGGTTCCTGGTAAGGTTCACTAATTACTCATGCCTGTTGATTTTGAATGATCATAAAATATTGCTATAAGACAGCAATTGGGAGACTGACACCATCTGGAGTATCACCACTTCCTTTTAGGTGGTTTCTAAGATGTTCAAATATAGGGCTGAGATATGGTTTATGGACACTAGGAATGCACACTATATAACATTCTGATATGTTTGGGGGTACCATATCAGAAGATTCCTTGACTTGAAAACAGAAGCCTGTCTTTGTTTTGGTTTTTACCTTGATAGTAGTGCTCATATGATATTTTCCTTTTTGTGATTTGTAGGAAACAGGAATGGGAAGAGTGCATGTGAAAAAATTCCTTAATCTCATATTTTAAGAAGCCTGACACTACAGGATTCTGGGTGGAGGGAGACCTTCACTATTGTGATTAGAGATGAGTCCCAATCACATTCTCATAACTAAAATAATCCCCATAATATTCTCCCATAATAGTGCTACCTTAGAGTTACTTCTTATAAGCCCAGGTGAATTGCTATTGGCTGGCAGCATTTTCTATAGGAGATGTGTAATTGTTCTCCTTGCTCAAGAGATAGTTACTCTCCCTTATTTGTACCCAGCACTGGGATACTCCTCCAGTTACTCCTCCAATGAACTCAAGAATCTGTAGGGTTAGGGCATAACCCACTTTGTTCTGTATATGGGTACCTGTAATTAGAGGCGCTTGCGTGCCCCAAGGGGCTATAAGTTGATGTTGAGAATATAGTTTCTCTCTCACTCTCTGCTTGCATCTAGTTCCTGAAGCCAAGGAAGAGGTGAACACCCCAAAGCTTGCATCTGTCTCTTAATTTCTTCCCTTGAATCACACAACTGATGTTTAGAACCTATTGGGAACCCTTCACTGTTTCTTAAGAATGTTTCGTATTCCATTGTGTGATTGGTGTTTTTTTTTTTTTAGTCTATTCATCAACTGAAGCTGTTTCCACCATCTTTGTGATGTGAATTGTGCTACAATGAACATGGGGAAGCATTTTGTTTGTGTTCTGCCTTGTACTTTGTTGAGTATTTGCCCAGCTCAGGCATTGTGGGATCATACGTTGTTTCTCAGCTGTTTCCGGAAGTGCCATATCACTTTCCACAATGGTCATACATGTTAACAATCTCAGAAGCCGTGTACGAGATTTTCAGTCTCTTTCTCTCTAGTCTTTCCCTAGCATTTGTTGCTCTCTGTTTTCCTTTTTTAAATCCAGCTAAGTTGTTGTCTCCTTGTTATTCTGATTTGCATGTCTAGGTGGCTAGTGATCATAAGAAACTCCTTATGTGTTTGTTAGTCATTCAAGTGTTATCTCTGGTGAATTTTCAGTTCATATTCTTTGCCCAGCCCATCTTTTAATTGGATTATTATTTTTAGTGAGGTATTGCAGCATTCTATAAATTTTAGTGATTAGTCCATTGTGGTGTTGCTAAGTTTTTTCCTTAATTCATGGATGTTTGTTTTATTTGTTTGGTGAAGTCTTGATTTGCATAAGTGTCTTATTTTTTTTAAGTGTCAGCCATTAAGTTTGCTTTCCTTTGTGTGAGCTTCCTTTATTATGTTTGGTAGTCCGTGTATGTACTAAAATAGGGTCCTTCAGTTGGTCCCAGAACTCATTGATACTCTTTAAAGTTCTGGGGTTTGCATTATGTCTCTAAGCCACCTGGAGTTCATTTTTGTGTATGGAATAAGGTCTGGGTCCCATTTCATTCTTCTAGAGATGCATTTTCAATTTTTCAGCACCATTTGTTGAGGAAGGTGACTTTTTAACCAATTAATGTGCTTTGGTTCATTGTCAAAAATCTGTATGTAGATATTTTTTTTTTATTTCTGGATTCTTTATTCTGTTCAACTGTTCTATGTATACACCATTGTATTCATACCAGGCTATGGCTGGACCTCCCAATTTATTCTTCTTTTGGAGTTGTTTGTCTATCCTAGTTTCTTTCTCTCCATATGATATTGGAAATTAGTTTTTCTATTTCTTTAAAGAATGAAATTGGGATTTGGATTCAAATGGTATTGGATTTATAGATTGCTTCAGGTAGTATTGCCATTTTCACCATATTAAGTCTTCCCGACCATGAACACAGATATTCTTCCATTGGTGTAAGTCTCTTTTGGTTTCTTGTAATAAGGTTCTACAGTTATCTCTGTACAGATTTTTTTGCTGCCTTGATTAAGGTTAGACCTAGGTATTTCATCTTTTATGTTTTTGTCCATGGTATTATTTTCTAGATGTCTTTTTTGCAACATTATTGGTATACAGCAATCCAAATAATTTGTTTGTTAATCTTGTCTTCTTTTATTTTTCCACATCTCTCAATTGTTTCCAGTAACCATTTTGTTGAGTTCTCTTATATAGAGTTCATTCTATGTAAAATCAAGTTATTTGCAAACAGCAGTCCTTTGCCAGATTGTGTTCCTTTGATTTCTTTCTGTTACCTAATAGTTCTGGCTAAAACCTCTAGTATGATGCTGAATAAGCATGGTGATAAGAGGATCTTTATCTAGTTCCTGTTCTCAGGGAAAATGTTTTCTTTTTCCTTTAATCCATTAAGTGTGATGTTAGCCTTTGTATTGTTATCAATGGCCTTTATCATGTGGAGGAATTTTCATTCTATCCATATTTTATGGCATGTTTGGCTTAGAAGTAGAACCGTAGAATTGATAGCAACATCATTTCTTAAGCTATAGCTTGAAGAATATAACAAGGAAAAGCCCTTTTATCATGTCAATTAGGATTTCTGTCAACATTTTGAAAGCAATAAACAAAATCTATTTAAAAAAAAAGAAGTAGATATTGGATATTGTTGAATGCTTTTTTACATATATTGCTATAATCACATGGCCCTTAATCTCTCTCTTGTTTGTGTGGTGGGCTATAGTAATTGTTTTTCTAATTTTAATGCATCTTTGCATCCCTAGTATGAATCTCAGTTGATCACCACGAAGACTTTTTGATATGTTGTTGGATTCTATTGGCCAAAATTTTGTTCATGACAGATATTGATTTGTAGCATTCTGTCTTTCTGGGGTCTTTGCTCGATTTTGGTATCACAGTTATGCTTGATTATAGAGTGAGTTTGAATGTTGTCTATTTCTATGATCTGGATAATTTCTTCAGAATTGGCGGCAATTCTTCTTTGGATATTTGATGGCATTTCCTTATGAAGGTTGGCCCTGGACTTTTCCTTGTGTGGAGTTTCTTCTTGATCATCTTTATTTCTCTTTTTTTTTTGTTGAGATTTTCTACTTCTGTCTCTGTTAATTTGGGTAAATGGTGTATTTCTAGGCTTTGTTTTTTTCATCTAGGTTATCAAACTTGTTGGAGCATAGCCTTTTGTAGTAATGTATTATTATTTTTGTTCATTTGAGTCCATTGTGATGTCACCCTTTTATCTGTAATTCCATATATTTGCATCTTCTCCCCCCCTTGTTACATTTCTCAAGGATTTGTCAACTTCATCAATTATTTGAAATAATCAACGTTTCTTAATGCTTTTTCTCATTTATTTTTTCTGTTTTGCAATTCATGTATTTGTTGCAATCATTATGATTTCTTTTCTTCTGTTGTTGGGGGGGCGTTTATGTTGTTTCCATTGTTTCAGTAGTTGGACATGTTATATTAAGGTGCTGATTTTGTACTTCTCCTCTCTTTTCATGTGTGAATTGATTCCTATAAATGGCTCTCTGATAACTGAACTTGCTGTATCCCAATGATTTTGATAAGCTAAGTTATTGTTAGTTTCAAGGAATTTCTTAATTTTATCCCTCATTTTCTCTAGTACTCAATCTTTAAAATAGTGTATTATTCAGTTTCTATTCAGTTTCTTTTTTCTGTTCATTTACAGGTTTTCAGCATTGTAATCTGAGAAAACGGGTAGTAGGATTTCAAGATGCTTGAATCTTTTTAAGGCTTCCTTTGTGGTTTAGCATGTGATTCATTTTAGAGTATGAACCATGCATGCTGGAGAAGAGTCTATACTGTATTGTATTTGAGTGGAGGTCAAGCTGATTGATTGTATCTTTTACCTCTTTTGTTTCTTTATTTCGTTTCCTTCCTCATGATCTGTTTTTCCTTGAGAATGGCATATTCAAGTATCTTTCTTTTATTGTTGAGCTGTTGATTTCTCTTGTCAACACTGCTAAAATTTGGTTAATATGAGCCAGTTAAGATACAGGGTAGGAGCTATGAAATATGCAACCTTCCTCTAGTTCCCATGCTGCCTCCTACCCACTATCATGACCTCATTCTACCACATAAATCCAGCTAGACCAGGAGATGTACAGTGAAGTTGGAAACATGGGAAACTTAGGATAGATGATCCATCAAGACTAGGAATGAGAGTGGTAATACCAGGAGGGTGGAGGGATGGAGGAATAGAAAGGGAGAACCAACTTCAGGGATCTACACGTAGCCTCCTCTCTGGGACACGGACAGCAGGGAGGTGAGTGTTGGGACACATTGTACAGTGTACAGGATGAAAAAAATAATCTGTAAATTACTAAGGGTTCAAGGGGAAGGGCGGAGGAAGGGTAATATAGGGAGCTGATAATGGGGGCCTGGCGGGAGGGAGAAAGTTTTGAGAGTGATGATGGCAATGGGTGTGTAAAAGTGGCCTGCATACAACTGATGTTGTTAGGGGTTGTGATGGGAGTTGTATGGGCCCCCAATAAAATGATTCATTTTAAAAAAGGGGGGGGAGGGGGAAGGGGAGATTTTTGTTTTTTTTAAAGAGGAGCATGTACCAAGGGCTCAAGTGGAAAATGTTTGGAAATGTATGTGGCAACGTGTATGCAAATGTGTTTGATACAAATGATGCACTGAATGTTGTAGTAGCTGTAAGAGCCCCCAATAAAATTATTAAAATTAAAATTATATATTGCAATTCTTTTTAATTGGGTGTATCTTAGACAATTATTGCTATATGTTTCCATTGTATTTTTCTTTTCATCATTATAGAGTGCCCATTCTTGTCTATCATTATGTTATTTGCTTGAGATATATTTAGTTGGAAATTTATATTACCATTCTTGCCTTATAGTAGATACCATTGGCTTGATAGATTATTTGTCTAATTTTGTCTTTGAATTTCTTGTAGGCAGCATGTAGATGAGTCTTGTTTTCTAATCCAGACTGTTACTTCTGTATTGTGATTGGTAAAATTAGTCTATTGCCATTCATTGCTAATATTGATTATTCAGGTTTGTTTCTGTCATTTTGCTATTTGATTTCTTTTCCCTTAAGATTTGTTGTAGATGTTTGTATGTATCTGATTGATTGGGGTCTTTGCCCCTCATTTCGTCCTGTATTATTGGGGATAATGTATTGATCCGGAGGGTAGCTGTCCTATTTGATGCTCTCGCTTTCTTTATTGTTGCTGTTTATCATCTATTCATAGTGATCTGGTGAACATTTTTTGTACCACTGATCAAACAATGTAATTTTTCTTTATTTGTGAATGGTGTTATTTATCCTTCATACTTATGGGACAGTTTTGCTGAATATAGGATTCTTGGTTGGCAATATTTTTCTTTTAATTTTTAAAATGTCTCTCCCTTTATTTTTGCCTACTTAGTTTCTTCTGAGAAGATCAAATGCATTGTTTAGTTTATGCTTCTTTTTTTCTAGGTGATTGTTATTTTTTTTCTCTAGTTTTCCTCAGGATTCTGTTCTTTTTCTGGAGGTTGGAGAATTTGACAAATGTACATCTTAATGATTTTTTTCTGGAGTCTATCCTATTTGGGCTTCTTCTAGCTTCTTGAATATTTGCATTCTCCTTTGTGAAGGAAATTTTCTTCCTTGGATTATCGGACTTACAGTGCTTTTCCACAACATTGAAGATCAAGCCGGGCCTTGAGCCTGCATCTGCTTATTCCTATAGCTTCTTAGAGTCCCTTGGACAATGACTGAGAAGACAAACCATGCAAGAAACATGGAAAAAAAAAGAATTATTGTACTACTTTCTCTGTATTTTTATTTTTATTTTTGTTTTTCTTGCCCTGGGAATCATATGAGATATAGGTTGTTTCTTTTGATAGTGTCCCACATAATTCTTAGGCTTTCTTTGAATTCTTTTGCTTTTATGGTTGATCCCCACATCCAATTTGAGTATAGTGAGGGTGACTCAACACATTTACTGATATTTTTCCTTTCCTTCCATTCTATTACTCAATGCTAGTACAATTTTCCTGATTCTTTTGTCCTATATTTTCTCTTTGGGGATTCCTTTTTGTGGATTTTAGTTTTAATTGCTACCATTATTTCCATGGGTGTTCTCCATATCTCTTGAAAGGACCTAAACAGAAGAGGAATATATATATATATATATATATATATATATATTCATTTAAAAGAAATACAATATTATAATTACATCTATATTATAATTATATCATCACCATATAGGGATTTATAATAGTAATAGTCACCCTTCTATTTACAAGGGCAATAGGAAGAAAGCAATACCTGAACCTCAAAAGACAAGAATAGAGAAAGCCTCCTGACTGCATTTTCAGTATTGGATTGGCTAGAAGAGTGGATCTAACTAACAAGAGAATATCTGCCAGGAAGAGAATTAGGGAAACAGTCAGCTTCATTCTCCTCCTGCCCGGTGGATGCCCCCAGGCTACTTCTCCTTTGTGCATGCAGAACTCAACAGAAATCTGTAGTCCACTGCTGGAACTTGCAAACCTGGGCCTGTTTCTCAGAACACGGAAAAGGTGGGCCTGCAGGAGCAAAGAGAAGATAGTCAGCACATAAAAAATTCAGGGAAAATCATAAAGCATATCTCTATCAAAGGTGACATGGGATACCCAACTAAAAGAATATTTTAAGACAAATAACACAACCTAGCAGTAAAGCAGAAACCATATATATGTGTGTGTATATATATATATATATATATATATAATATATCTGCTAAGAGTCACTCATTTTATCCCCTTTGCAAAATGGAAGAAAGAAGATAAGAAGATGTTTAATGATCCCTCCTAAAGATAAATAGAAGAGTGCTGAACATGTTGCTAAACATGAGCCATTGATTTTGTCCCAACTCATAGCAGCCTTATTTACAACAAAACACCATCCTCACAATTGCTCTTATGTTTGACCTCATTTTTGTAGACACTGTGTCTGTTCATCTTCTCAAGGGTATTCCTCTTTTTGCTCCCACTCTACTTTACCAATAATATTATTCTTCTCCAGACACTCATCTATCCTGATAACATTTCCAAAGTATGTGAGACCCACTTCCCCCAACCAAGGCATTTTTATTGATTCTTTTGGCAGTCTATGGTACTTTCAATATCCTTTGCCAACACTATAATTTGAATGTACCTATTCTTCTTTGCTCTTCCTTATTCAGTGCCTGACATTCACATGAATAAAAGTCAATTAAAATACTATAATCAGCTGCACCAGAGTCCTCAAAGTCGTATGCTTGCTTTTCAATACTTTCAAGAAGTCCTGTGTTGCATTGTAATGTGACTCTTGATTACTACTTCCATGAATATTGATTGCATATTTTAGCTAAATGAAATCCTTTACAACTTCAATCTTTTCTCCACTTACCACTCACCTATTGGTCCAGGGGTGAGGATTTTACTCTCTCTTTGATTGATTTGTAGTTCACACTGAAGGCTGAAGTCCTTGCTTTTCATCAGCAAGTGTTTCAGGTCCTCCTCACTTTCAGCAAACAGGGGTGTGTCACCTGCATATTATAGATTGTAAATAAACCTTCCTCCAATCCCAATACCAAATAATATCTAACTTCTCTGATTACTTATGTACCATAAATATTGAATAAATATCTTGAAATGATATAACCCTGATGCATACCTTTCTTGATTTTAACCCATACAATATTTCCTTTTCTGTTCCTCTGAGTGTATTTTGATCAATGGAATGGTCCCCCATGAGCACAGAATATTCAGTAATTCCCATTCTTCTCAAAGTTATCCATAGTTTGTTATGGCCCACATAGTCAAATGCCATGGCCTACTTAATAAAACACAAGTAAACATCTTTTTGGCATTCTCTGCTTTCAGCCAAGATCCACCTCCTATCAGTAATGATATCTCGTATTCCATGACCTCTCATGCATCTAGCCTGAATCTCTAGCAGGTCCTTGTGAATAGGCTGCTGCAATTGTTGTTGAATGATATCCAGCAACGTTTTATTTGCATGCTACATCGAGGATATTGTTCTGTAATTTGCACATTCTGCTGGGCGACATTTATTTGGAAGGAATACAAATGCATATATCTTCTAGTTATTTAGCCATAAACTCGCTTCCAAATTTCTTGGTATAGACCAGTGGGTTCTTCCAGTGCTTCATCAACTTATTGAGACATTTCAATTCCTAGAGCCTAGTTTCTGGCAAAAGCCTTGAGGACAGCTTGAATATATATGTGTGAAATACATGTATATTTCAGTCTCCTATAACAAACACTTAAGTCTTTCCTTCCTTTTCTGTATAAAAATACCTTTTATTTTCTTCAGGCAATAGTCTTTATAAAGAATAAATATATAATTATATATAATTTCTTTATCTCAATATAAGGAATATATATATATATATATATAATTTTATTTGGGGCTCGGACAACTCTTATCACAATCCATACATCTATCCATTGTGTCAAGCACACTTGTACATATGTTGCCATCATCATTTTCGAAGCATTTTCTTTCTACTTTAGCCCTTGGTATCAGCTCCTTATTCCCGCCCCCCTTCCTTCTTCCTCCATCATGAACTCTTGATAGTTTATAAACTATTATTTTTGCATGTCTTGCTCTGTCTGATTTCTCCCTTTACCCCTTTGTCTGTTGTCCATCCCCATGGGAGGAGGTTATAGTAGGTCACTGTGATTGGTTCCCCTTTTCTGCCCCCACCTTTCACTTACCCTCCTGGTATGGCTACTCTTAATATAGGCCCCAGGGAGTTTGTATTCCCTGGGTTTTCAGCTCTTATCTGTATCCATGTACATGCTCTGCTCTAGTCTGATTTGTAAGGTAGAATTGAGTCATGATACTCATGGGGAGGAAGCATTAATGAGCTTGAGGAAAGCTGTATGTTTCATCGGTGCTATACTGCACCCTGACTGGCCCATCTTCTCCCCATGACCCTTCTCTAAGGGGTTGTCCAATTGCTAACAGATTGGCTTTGGGCCTCCATTCCTCTCTCCCCAGCTCATTCACATTATGATTTCTTTTTGTTCTGGGTCTTTGATGCCTGATACCTGATCTCTGAACCCATAGACACCTCATGATCATGCAGGCTGGTGTGCTTCTTCCATGTGGGCTTGTTTCTTTTCAGCTAGATGGCTGTTTGTTTATCTTTAAGGCTTTAAGACCCCACATGGTATATCTTTTGAGAGCCAGGCACCATCAGCTTTCTTCACCACATTTGCTTATGTACCCACTTTGTCTTTAGCTATCATGTCAGGAAGGTGTGCACCTCAGAATGCTGCATTATTAGAACAAAGTATTTTTGTTTGAAGGAAGTACTTGAGTAAAGTTCCAATGTTCATCTGCTTCCTTAATATGTAACATATATATATTTCCCTATTATCATATATAAATATATTTTCATATGTACATGCCTTTAATTAGATCTCAATAAACGTCCTGTGCCTTTTAGATCTTTCCTCTATTTCTTTTTACTTTCTTCTTGTTTCACTATTATGTTCAACCTTCATTTGGGTTTCAGTAATTCCTCTCAGTTACATTGACCTTGATCAAGGCCTACCAGGCTTCTTAAATGTTCCTTGCTCTCGATTTTTGGTCACTTGTTGTTCCCTTGTCCCTGGGTTTGTTAACACCCTTTTCCTTTCCCTCACTTCCCCCTCTCCTATATTCCCCTGGATCTGTCATCCTATTGTTCCCTCTCCTGGCTTGTATATCTGACCTATCTCATACATATAGACACACAGAGACAGCAATATGCACAAACACAAAGCAAAGCAACAGTACAAAATAAAATAATAGCTCCAACATAAACAACAACAAAAAGCCAATGACAAAAAAGAAAGAAAAGCCTATTATTAGTTCCATGACTATTTGTTGTCCTTCATGAGTGCTTTCCAGTCAAGTCTCATGGGGCACCATACCCTGACCCCACAACCTATTTTTGGTGTTCCATGGGGACTTCATTGCTATGCTCCCCTTGCTGCTCTATTGCGTGTCACCAGCATCTGGCCTCAATGTGGTGGGGTCAAGGCTGGCAAAATTCCTGCTGTGTATCTCCAGTGTTGTCCCTCATAGTGCTGTGGGTCAGCAAAGAACATCGTGTCTCATGGTGGGGCTGGCCTATAGTCCACTCTGTGCATTGTTTTTGGAGGTTATTGAATGCTTTCTCTGCATTTTGGCATTATCTTGTGGTTCTTATAATTTTTCAATTCAGTGTGGTGAATAATACTAATGATCTTTTTTTTATGTGAACCATGCCTGCATCCCTGGTATGAATCCCACTTGGTCATGGTGAATTATTTGTTTTATTTTATATACTTTGGTATTCTGTTGGTCAGTATTTTGCAAAGGATTTTTGCAAAATGTTTATTAGGGAAATGTTTATTAGGGAAATTGGTCTGTAGTCTTGGTTCTTGTGGGATTCCTGCCTGGTTTAGTTATCAGAGTGATACTAGCTTCATAGGAAGAATTTGTGAGTTTGCCAACTTTTTGTATGTTTGGAAAGAGTCTGTATAGGATTGGTGTCAGTTCTTCCCTGAAAACTTGATAGAATTTCCTGTAAAACTACCTGGTCCAGGGGATTTTCATGTTCACAATCCCTTGATAACCTTGTTTATTTGTCTACTGATAAGGGTCAGTTGAGATTCTTGATGTCTATTGAGGATAGTCTATGGAAGAATTGTTTTTCCAATAATTTGTCCAAGTCTTCCAAGTTTCTGAATTTTTGGAGCACAGTCTTTGATAGTGCTGTGTAATTGTTCTTTTGATTTAACTAAGCTTTATTGTAATACCCCCTCTTTCATTCTTCATCCTTGCAATTGAGATTTGTTCCTTCCTGTCTTTGGTTAAGTTCGCCTGAGGTCTATCAACTCTGTTTATTCTTTCCAAGAAAAAATTTTAAGAGCATTAAAATTTTCCTTAATTTTCTTATTTTCCTTCCCCTGAATCTCAGCCCTAATTTTTATTTCTTTTCTTTTGCTATTAGTTGGATTGTCTAGTTGACTCTGTTCTAGTTGTTTTAAATTTGTGCCAGCATATCAATGAAAAGTCTCTCTTTTTAATGTGTGGATGTATTGCTATGAAACTTCCTCTGGTGACTACCTTTGTGGTGTCCCAAATGTTTTGGTGCATCAGGTTCTCATTCTCTTTAGCTTCTAGTAATTTCCTAATTTCATCTCTGATTTGGGCCAGTACACACTCTTATTGCAATAGAGAGTTATTCACCCTCCAGTTGCTTGCTATTATTTTATTCATCTTCCTTTTGTTGATTTTCAGCCTTATGGCACAGTGGTCAGAAAGAGAAGTTTATATAATAATGATGTGCTTACATTAATGCAGATTTAATTTCTGCCCTAGCATGTAGTCTATCTTCAAATATGTGTCATGTGGGCTTGAAAAGAATGTATTTTTTTTTTTTGGTATTTGGGTAGAGAGCTCTGAAGATACGTATCAGGCCAAATCATCTAATTGTAGTATTTAGATCTTTAGCTTCCTTGTTGAGTTTCTGTTGCAGAGATCAATCATTTTTAGAGAGAGTGGTGTATTGAAGTCATATACTATATTTGTTGAGACTGTGATTTCTTTTTCATCTTTTGGAGCTTTGATTGACATAGTCTGCTGAATGTTTATTCAGAGAGTAAATGTATATAATGCTTAGGGCCTCTTGGGCTGTTATTGCCTTGAGCATCATAGAGTGTCCCTTCTTAACTCTTTTTATAATTTGCACTTTGAGATCATTTTTATCCGAGATTAGAATTGTAGCTCCTTCTTTTCTTAAAATACTATTTACTTGGTATATTTTTCTCCAGCCTTTGATTCTCAGCCTATTTTTTCTATAGTCTTCATAAATGTCCCCAGTAGGCTGCAGATCAAGGATTTGTGTTTCTAAGCCACTCTATTAGTCTCTCTCTCTCTTTTTTCCCCTTTTACTCTTAAAAAAATACTTTTATTTGGGGGCTCTTACATCTCTTATTATAATCCATGCATTCCTCCAATATGTCAAGCACATTTGTACGTACACTGCCATCATCATTTAAAAAGCATTCTCTTCTACTTTAGCCCCTGATATTAGCTCCCCCTTTCTTCTTCCTCCCTCCCCCACCTAACCGACTCACAAACCTTTGATAAGTTATCAATTTTTTTTTTGTATCTTGCATCATTCTCCATCACAGCTCATCCACTTTTCTGTTATTTTTCCCTGGGAAGGGATTCTAGTATTATTCTTGTGATCGATTCCCCTTTTCTTCCCGCACCCTTCCCAGTCCTCCTGGCATCGCTACTCTCCCTGTTAGTCCTGAGAGGCCTATGTGTCCTGGAGTCCCTGTGTTGTGGACTCTTATCTATAGCAGGGTGCATGCTCTGGTCCACTATGATTTGTGAGGTAGAAGTGAGGTCATGATAATGGTGTGAAGGAAGCACCAAAAAGCTAAAGGAAAGTTTTATGTTTCATGCAGTGGCACGCTTACTGGCTCGTCCCTTCCCTGTGACCCCTCTGTGAGGGGATGCACAATTATCTACAGATGGACACTGACTCTCCGCATGTCTCATTCACATGGTTTTATTCTGGTTCTTAAATGTCTGGTGCATGATCCTATTGACATCTCATGATCACACAGGTTGATGTGCTTCTACCATGTAGCTTCTCAGCTAGATGGCTGCTTTTTATCTTCAGACCATGCATACATCCATTGTATGTCAAGCACATTTGTACATTTGTTGCACTCATCATTCTCAAAACATTTATTTTCTACTTAAGCCCTTGGTATCAGCTCCTCATTTTTCCCCTCCCTCACCACTCTCCAACCCATATGAACCCTTCATGATTCATAAATATTTATTATTTTGCATATCTCATTGTGTCCAATTTCTCCCTTCACCCACTTCCTTGTTGTCCACACTCCAGGAAGGAGGTTATACATAGAATCTTAGTATTGGTTCCTCCTCTCTATCACACCTTCCCTTCACCCTCCCAGTATCACCATTCTCACCACTGGTCCTGAAGGGATCGTCTGTCTTGGATTTCCCGTTTTTGGTTCTTATCATGAACAGTGTACTTCCTCTGGACTAACTGGATTTGTAAGGTAGAATTGGGATCATAATAGTTTGGGGGAAGAAGCATTTAAGAACTATAGGAAAGTTATATGTTTCATCAATGCTACACTGCATCCAGACTGGCTCATCTCCTCTCTATGACCCTTCTATAAGGGGTTCATTACCCTTTCATTACCTACAGATGGGCTTTGTGTCCCCAATCTGTACTCCTTCTGATTTATAATAATATAATTTTTAGTTTTTTGATGTCTTATCCCTGTTTCCTTCTACACCTCGTGATTACAGACTGGTATGTTTCTTCCATGTGGACTTTGTTGCTTCTGAACTAGGTGGCCACTTCTTTACCTTCAAGCCTTTAAGACCCCAGATGCTACATCTTTTGATATCCAGATACCATCAGCTTTTTTCACCACATTTATTTATACACACATTTTGTCTTTAGTGATTGTGTCGAGAAGGTGAGCATCACTGAATGCCGGATTGTTATTATAAAATGTTAAGGGAGTACTTGAGTTTTTTTATTTTTCAGACCTCTTAATTCTTAATATATAGACATGAGTACATAGCTCTATTCCCCTCTCATTATATATATATATATTTTCATATGCACGTGGCTATATTTAGACCTCTATAAATGCCCTCTGCCTCCTGGTTATTTCCTCTATTTTCTCTTTACTTCTCTCTTGTCTCATCATCATATTTGGCCATCATTTAGGTTTAGTAATTCCTCACTACTACATTACCCTTGATTGGCCATCCTTCCATTAGCTTTAGTTCCCTTGTTGTTACTTTGTTGCTGGGTTGGGTCCCTCCATTTCCTATCTCCCTCTCCCCTTCTCTCATATCCCCTTGTAACCATTGGCCCTGTTCTTTTCTTCTCCAAATTTTTTATCCCACCTATTTTGTCTAGATAGTCATGCAGATACATTAATAAGTGCAAAAACAAGGAAAAGCCAAAAAGAACAACAAAGGAAGTCAACCCCCCAAGACAATACCACCACAACAAGCAGGCGGGTAGGAGGGCATGTCCACTACTTCTGTTAGTGTGCAGGCTTTACTTCATCCATGGCATTGTAGAGCTTAACAAGGGAGTCTTATTTTCTTTCCTGCTTTTCTTATTTCCTATTTTGCTTGTCTTTCCTATTTTCCCCCTTCCTGCTTTCTCTCCTTTCCCCTCCTTTCATCCATCCTTTGCTTCTCTTTAATTCTTACTATTTGGGGTATATGTAATTTACTTTTATAAGCTGTAGGTGATGACACTGATTCATTCAAAAGAGAGCTAGAAGAAACAATGTTGACCTAGGATAGATCTGCACACACATCCTTTAGGTTATATTGTCAATTTTTGCTATAACCAGAAGTTTGTGTTGTGGACAAAATTGTGAGTGCAATTTGACCTTAATCCCCTCAAAGAAGGGCCACAAGGAAGGGATGAGTCAGTCAAGGTGCAGTATAGTACCAACAAAGCATACAACATTCCTCTAGTTCTTTAATGCTTTCTCCCCTCAACCTTTCACTACTAGAGACTTTCAGCAATGGAGTTTGTATATAAAGAGAGAGAGAGAGGAAGAAGAAGAATAAAAGAAGAATAAAGAAGAAAAAAATTATAATGAAAAAAGTTAAAGGAAAGAATAAGAAAAATAGGTAAAGAGAGAAAGGGAAAAAATGCACGCAAAGAAAATGGAAAATTCATGAGAGATGAGCATGCCCAGAAGGCAGAAAGGCTAGATTGGTTTAACTTTTTTTTGCTTACCTTTTAAAGGCATAAATAAGTCAATTGCAAACAGTTCCCAGTAGGGAATTTCACAAACCATTCCCCTGTCCATCCCACTTCTCACTGGGATTTTGGCTTAGCAAAAAATCTAAATGTACTTTAATGAATGCATCATTAAAAGGGAAAAATAACCCTAATGCTAACATTCCATGTGTATATTGAATGCATGAATTATTAAACTTTATTGTAGAAAAACTTCAACTCTGGGCTACATGATAATCAACTCAGTAATATCCAATTTTAAACAATGAAATTTTCAAATTTCAAAGTAATAAGTGAATAAAAATCTAGCTATGTAAGTGGAAGCCAGACCATTATAAACCAGATGAAGAGAAGGGCATTCAGAAAAGTTTTAATTTCTCCCTCAATAGTTTTACTAATTTCTAGTAATACTAAAAATGCCAACAGCTCTATCATCTACACTCTATTTAGACACACGCACATATAGCTGCTTCTGAAGCAAGGGGGCTTTTGATCTGCTAATGTGTGAGTTGTTGAGTCAATTACTGTATGAAAGTGACAAGATAGTTTGCATTCATTTTGCATGTATATGTGGAGAAGTTTAAAACATTTGACATTAAGTGCTTTAAAATAATTTGGGGATTAAAATGATATCAATATATTAGATTTCTCATTTCTTGCCTCATGAGGCTGAAATAATTTATGCAGCAGAAATCTTTTGTAAGTCCAAGGAATTTTTATGAGGGAAAGCGAAGTTTCAGGCATCACAGTCTCCAGAAGTACACACTAATTCTGGAGAGTATCCAAGACTGTGGGGGGACGGCGTGAAAGCTCACGGCTGAAGGTGACCACTACAGGAGAGAACGCAAAGCCACTTGAAAACACTACCATATCGGAACTTGAAACAACTCATGTAGCACCAAGGCCAGGAAAAACCCCCAGATGGCAAGAAAGTCACTGTGCCCAGGCCCTGCCTTTATCTCCCTTCTGCCTTACTGGAGGTGGCATGTTAAGGATATTGGCTGACCTTATTGACTGAGTTCAGGTGCACCCGTGTGATGTCACATTGCTGGTGCCTCGTGTTTGCCCATGCATGCTTGATGGGTGCCAGACTTGCCTGCAACCCCTGAATTGTGGCCCTAGAAGGCGATTTTCACTAGGTCAGGCATGGCAAGGAGGAAATCTCCCTTTATTTTATTCTAGTTACCTGTCAGCTAGGCTAATTTTCGATGTGATGCTTTCTTTTGTGATACAGTGTGTTAGTCCTGGTAGACTAGAGAGAAACAAATTCATGGACATGTACAAGGATATAAGGGTAAAGGTTTATATATAAGAGGAATGGAACATTGAGAAAGTATCCCAACCCAGTCCAGTTCAAAGTCATAAGTCCAATATTAGTCTATATGTCTGATTCCAGTCTATAAAGCCTTCTTCCAACTCATGAAGTCATAGACCAGTGGAAGCGGAATCTCGGTGTTGGCAGGGGTCGCCCCATGGCTCCTTCCTTCCAGGGCTCAGGGTCCATCAACAGCTTCCAATGGTGATAGAAACAACTCAGTGCTGGTAGGCCTCTCCATGTGGCTTCTCCAGCTTCAGAGGTCTTTTTCCATCAGGGTGAGGCCGTGTGGCTTCTCCTCCAGCTCCTCCAGCTCCTCAGACGCTGTCATCTTGTATTTTCCGTAGTTCATCATATCTGAGCCTGACTCCCAACAACTGGGGAGATGGCCTCTCATCTCCATAAGGGAAATATCTCAAGAATTCCCAGAAATCTCAGGAGAAAAGCATGCCCACCCGGAGACCTCATTGGCTACTCAATGGCTATCTCCAGATTAATATATTAATAATAGGACTAGGCTCCACCCCTAGACTTCCAATAATGAAATTGAAGCATATGACCGCCACAAACAGGATGAATGAAAAGGTCTTATTCATCACCAAAATTTTGGCCTCTGATCCTAGGGAATTGTGCTTCAGTAATGCATTGTTCTTATCAGCTTGAACTACTGACGTCATGGCATCCACCAAAGGTTAACCAAATAGCACTACCAGGACACCTTCAACTGTCCTGAACCAGTTTCATATATAATTATTTTTGCATTCAAGAAAATATTTTCTGTAATTCAGACCTAAATTTCTCTTTGTTTCATTGACCTATTCACTACTACACAATCATAATCCCCTGGAAATTTATTTTATTTACTTGCTTTTTGTGCTGATGGGGAATTTATACATGGATCCAAAGGCAGTCATGGGAGCAGAACAAGTGACTACTGAATGGCTTAATGTCAGGAAAGGGGTCTGTCAGAGTTTTAATCTCTCACCATGTAGCATCAGGATTGGAGGAAGTTGTATTAGCGATATCTTATGACACAAACTTGCTTGCTGAAAACAAGGACAACCCGAATTACTTGCTGATGAACAATGCCATCTTCAGAATGGACTAAATTCCATATGAAGAAGACCAAACTCGTCACAACCGGACCAAGAGTTAGCGTCATAGGTGAAAATAGATTGAAGATGTCATGGTTTTCATCTTGCTTGAATCCACAATCAGCACTCATGAAAGCGTCATCAAGAGGTCACAAGATGGATTGCACTGAGTAAATCTGCTGCACAGGACCTCTTAGAGTGTTGAAAGGAAAGGGTGTTACTCTAAGGACAAAGTGTGACTCATCCAAACCAGGGTATTTCTAACTGCCTCATAGGCAAGCAAATTTGGACATCGAATAGAAAGACCAAAGAACTGATGCATTTGAATTGTGCTGGCACAAAAGATAGAAAATATCATGGACTGATAAAAGGCAAACTGATCTGGTCAGAAGCAGGATAGCCAGAACGCTCCTGAGAGGAAATAATGTTGGGACTTTGTCTCGTGTTTTGGATGTGTTATTAGGAAAGACCATAAAATAGTAACTTGCTCGGTAAAGTAGAGTGGCAGGAGAAAGAGAAAAGCCCTTAACAAAATGGATGGGCAGAGTGGCTGCAACAAAGAACACTGTTTGTGCAGCCCAGACTGGGCAGTGTTTCCTTCTGTTTTGAGTTGAAACAATCTTGACAGCACATGACAACAACAGCCACAACAACACTTGCTTATATCACTATAAATGAATGCTCAGAGTTTTTCAATGTAACTGTCCTGGGGTAACATAAGTGCTTTTGAATAGAAATCATCTCGATATTTGGAAGTGAAGCATAAATAAGAAAAATATGGCTTATTAGACCTCCCTAACAAAGAAGGACCCTGTAAAAAGTACCGAGTGCCATCCACTGTGGAAGATCTCTGCACTGAGCTCCAAGTTGAGATTCAATTGGCTTTGATGACTGAATAAATGTATATCTATGTATTCATAGAAATGTGAATTTCTAGCCATATCTAAAAATTACAACTGCCTGCCCAATCTATTTATGATGCTTGTTTCTGCTTCCTTCTACTTCTGAGGAAATAATATTAATTTGTACAAAGCTAGAATGTGTACTTCTCTATTCAAACACTTTAATTCACTGTGCATGCAGGTACTTTTTCAATTATTTAATCAAAATCATCTTTAGAACTTACAGATACAAAATATGGGAACTTTTATTAAAAAAGAATCTAGTAATATTTTACAAGAACTTTTAAGACTGCTCTAAACTTTTGATCTAATAATTCTTCCTATAGAAAGTTACTGCAGGAGCTGAGCCCTGGTGGTGTAGTGGTTGAGAGCGGGACTGCAGCCCGTGGGCTTGGCGGTTCAAATCCAGCAGCAGCTCCCCAGGAGCAAGGTTGGGTAGCTCCCACTACCACCAGAGGGCAGTGATGCCCTCCCAAAGAAAATTACAGCAAAATAAAGAATAGTCAAGTATGCCCTCAGAGATTAGTATATGGACTTATTTATATTCGAAAAATATCTTGAAATTTGAATAATCAGAATAAAGGCATTAGTTAAATAATGATACATCATCACTTAATGGAACTGTATACAATTATCAAAAATAACCTCAAATTTCAAAATTATTTAATGCTATGGAACTGCTTTTAATACAATGTTATTTTAAATAGTGATGCAAATATCTTTTTTTCAAGACATAATTGGTAACTATAGACATGGGCCTCCCCAGATGGAATGCAAATTGACTACTGCATATCTGCAAAGAGGTGATGGAGATGTTCAGTATTATCAGCCAGAACACGGCCAAAGACTGATTGTGGAACAAGCACAGATTGCTCATAGGCAAGTTCAGGCTGAAGCTAAACAAAATTACAATAAGTCCTTTACAAGCAAAATTCAACCTGGAGTCTATCCCACCTGAATTTAGATACCATCGCAAGAAGAGATATGACAAATTGAACACTAATGACTCAAGACGAAATGAGTTGTAGTATAGGATAACCCCAATACAAAAATGAAGACAGTGAAAGGACATTTAAAAAAAAAAGGTCAAAAAGAAAAGATGAAGCATGATGCTCAAGGTAAATATTTTGTTTTATTACTTTGTTACAATACTGCTTGATTTAAGGAGACTTAAGAACAATTAAAAATGTCATTGACATATTAAAAATAGTTGTGCAATCATCACCACATCAGATTCAGAATGCTTGCTTCTTTCTCACACTCATTGTTAATAGATCCCCATGTCTACCCAACTCCCTGCCTTATTCCTAAGAAAACATTAATCCAGTTACTGTCTTTATAGATTTACCTATCCTGGATTTCATGTGCAGAAAACCATTAAAACAAACAAAGAAAGAAACTTGACAACAATAACAAAATAAAACATAAAAAACTCAATTGAAATGAAAGCAGAAAACACTAAAAATGAATAAATTTAAATGAGTCAAAAAGGAATTCAAATGATAAGGTGTTAAATTTTAACTTATCTACATCTGAAATAATCCACATTCTGATACACTCTGTCTGATAGTAGGGATGTTCACATTTCAGGGGGTATTTTAAAGATCACCTCACTCACAGTGTTAGTGGTTCATGCAGGTATCCGGACTCCATGAAAATTTGAACTCTAGTCCTCATTTCTGCAATTTTGGTCAGGAATCTCTGATCAAAGTATTCAGTAATGGTACGAGATGTAATTCAGCTATTTTGGCCCCACACCAAAAGAAGACATTGCTCATGTAGGCCATTAGTCAGATATTACATTCCTTTCTCATATTTCCAATTCCTCTTTTTAACCCATATTGCTCTAGGGAGACCACTAGTCTGGCCTTGATTGGCCACTTTCAAAGTTTTTAGATCCTTGTAGTTGTGATTGCTGGGTGTTAAGGAGTTGGTTCTACCTCATGGACTCACCAAGTACCACAGAAGAAGCACTGCTGAGTCCTGCTCCATTGTGGTAGTTATATAATCTGTTGTCAATTTGAGAGGACGGAGTGGAGTTTAGCCTGTCTGTTCATCAGCTCATAGCCAATGATGCATCTCTTTGGCACAGCGTTCTCCTGGGGATTCTGGGACCTCCTGTATTCCTCCTTGGAGGTGGAAGACACACTCTCTCTGTGCTTACTCCTTGGGAGACATTACAGTTAAGACACATGGAACTAAGGAAAGCCACGTGGAGACCTCTGCCAGCACTGAGATGCTTACAATGTCACTGGAGACACAAGTCTTCCCACCCACTGGCCTGTGATCTTCTGAAATCAGCATCATTGCATGTGTTTTGTGAAACTGAAGGGGACCTTATGGATTGCTGTCAGATATATGGGCTAATATCAGACTTATGGACTTGATCTGGGTTTATTACTCTTCTATATAAAGCTCTGTCTTATACACATGTGAATATCTATGAATTTATTTCTCTAGTCTATCCAGTCGAGTCTAGCTAACATATCCATCCTCAAAATTGTTCTTGTGTTTCAACCTGTTGTTGCAGTCACAACCTTTGTCAATCCCTCTTGTTGGGGGTCTTCCTCGTCTTTGATGACCTTCTACTCACCAACATCATGTCCTTTTCTGGGGGCAGGCCTCTCTCGATAACATGTTCAAAGTACGTGAGATGAAGTCTCACTATACCAGCTTTTAAGGAGCATTCTGGTTGTATGTCTTCCAAGACAGATCTATTGTTTTCTTTTGGCAGTCCATGGTACTGTCAATATTCTTCCCCAGCACCATCAGTCAAAAGCATCGACTCTTCTTCGGTCTTCCTAATTCAGTGTCCAACTTTCACATGCATATAAAGTGATTGAAAAACCATGATCAGCCGCACCTATGATCTCAGAGGATAACATCCTTGCCTTTCAACACTCTAAACAATTCTTATGCAGAAAATGTACTCAATGCAATGCATGGCTTGATCTCCTGATTGCTGCTTCCATGAGCACAGATTTTGGATCCAAGCAAGGCAAACTCCTTGACCACTTCAGTTAACATCTCTGGCACTATACAACTAGCTGGGAGGTAGAACAGAAGCAAGAATATTAAACATTAGCCTCTAAATTACATATGACTATTTTCTCCTTAGTTTATTCCATTTACTATTATTATTGAATAATAATAAATTAGAGTTAACAAGGTGTTTTGTCCAAAGAGATCTTACTTTAGGAGTTATCAGAGTACTCCCTGTCTCAGTAGATCAGCTGGAAATCATGTGAGATAATTTAGTGTGAACCACTTGGATTTAGATAGGAAATCATGTCATCGTGCTAGTAGCTAACACCAGGTCTCGATTCTTGGTGTTGTTCTAAGATCAATAATTTTCCTGGTCTGAATGATCTCTAGCAAACTATGGACAATCCTGGCCTACAGTTTCCAAGAAGTACCTGATTAACAATTAAACCCACAAAGTGGATTAAAATAAAAAATTTTGTCAATCAGTCCTCTTAAGAAATTATTGCAAAATTCAATGGACTGATTTAAACATTTAAAGTTTAATTATTATTAATGAGACGCAAGTGTGGCTTTTTAAAATTAAGGTGTGCATTTCAATCTACTTTTCAAATGACCAGACAAATCTGAGAGTTACATAACTATAACCAAAACTAGGGTTTTACTCTTTTAAAAAACGTTTTCTTTAGCAAATTCAGGCAATGTATATTAAAGGTAGGGGCACTTTTTTTTTCTTTTTCCCAAACTGCTATCTGCACCAGATTACACACTTTGGCATCTGCTGTGACAACTCTAACAAGCAATCATTTTGACAGGAGCCCATCTGTGCTGGACAACATGTGCAGTGTCTACAAGAATCAGGATGGGGTAAAAGCATGTCTAGGAAAAAGAAATTGCCTAAAATGCTCTGGGAGGTGTTAGTTTAAAATCCCAAGGAGAATATATGCCAGGAGTACAACAGTGGAGACAGACTCGTGTCTACAAAGACTTTGAAGACTAAGCCTCTCACTTGAGGACTGACATGATGAATAAGAAACAAGTCATGAACAACTACCAGCTCTGGATTAAGAAATGGGGCTCTGGTTGTTTCTCTTAAAATAACAGTCTCTTTTTTCTAGGCACGTGATTGGACCTGTGGGTATTTTACACTCTTTCCTGCATGAACGATTTCTGTGTTTCCTTGCATAAATCACTTATCTCCCCATCCATACCATTCTCCATCCCTGTTTATTTTTGTCTATTTAATAGACGTGGCCATTTCTAAGATATATCCTCCCCTATCTTTTAGGACTTTCTCCAGTTCCATCCCATAGCATCCATATGGTAACAACAGCAAAAAATCTTACTACGGTCCACTTCAAATTCTTTTCTTTGTGTTTGGAATTTACTGTTGGATACTGTTTGGTTGAATTTTAACTCTTACGGTCACTATATCACGGAGAAGAGGTCCACAAGGTTTTCGTGGGCTGTTATATTTACAGAAGCAGGGTGCCAAATTCTTTTCCTGCAGAGTAGTTGGGTGGATTCAAACTACCAACCTTTAGCTTAGCAGCAAAATGCTTAAGTGTTGCACCACCAGGTGTTTAGAAAAAGGCCTAAGAAATTCAAGTTGCTAATAATACACCTACTCTAACTAACCAAGATATAAATTTCACTTCAGCAGCCTTTCCCCCCCATATTGTAGACAAAGGGAAAAAGAGAATTTGTGTGTGTGTAAAAATATAAGAATAAAGTAAATTGATAAGTAGGAAAACTAAGATGAAGGGCAGAGAGGTATACCTTTGATAGCAGAATTCTTGACTAGAAGAATTCTAAATTTACTGAAATCCCTAGATTTTAGAAGAAATTCTCTTTTCATAGTATTCATTTAATTTTCCTTGTTTGATTTGTCACTTGTGGCACAATGTAAGTTAACTACATGATTTAAAATTGTCTAGAATGTACCATGAAGAATTTGGTAATTGATTTTTTAAAATGGCTCTAATACTAAATAAGAATTCAACTTTCTGTAATTCTGTTTCTGTTAAGATGCAAAATTTGGGTGTGACCAGAAGGAAATACAAAGACAAATAGTGTATCATCTTTGTCTTCAAGAACAGGTAAGACATACTCACATCGCTCTGTATTTTAATATATCTTCTTCGGATGCTTGCTCAAAAAGAAATGAAGGAGCAGAGAATACCTGCTCTATCCCTCTTTTATGAAGTGACTCTAAATTGTCATACTTATGTCTTATTGTGCCTTTTTTGTGAATGAAAATACAATGTAAGCAAGTGTTTCATATGCCTATGTGGTTAGCAACATCTGCCTTTAGATCCCCAGCTGATCTTGCTGGAAGAATAAAATGTCTCCTTCTTATAAGAGATTCAACTGAGGTGCATCCACTTGCCGTGGTCCATGACAACTTAATAGACACTTACTCTCTTAAATATATGAGTGGACAATCATATGTTTCACTATAACTTTGAGAATTCTGGTTCACTATAACTGTTCACTGTCTTCTCAATATGCTCTCAATTTCTTTTCTGGGTGCCTTTATTTGTCTTCCTAGCTAAAATATGTTCTCTGCTTTATAGAGTTCAGCTCCAACTTTACCACTTGAAGAAAGTTTTAATCTACTTAATAATGTTATGACTACCCCCTGACTTAAAGTAAGGAATGTTTGCCCTATTCACTGGAAAACCATATGTGTGTCTTGAAAAGTAATGTACTTTGTATGACAATGCTAACTGAAGTAGAAAATAAATTCCAAAGTTTCAGTGACTTAACCCAATGAGAATTATCCCTTGGACATTGTGTTAGTCCAGGTAGACTAGAGAAACAAACTCATAAACCCACACATGGATATAAGGGAAAGGTTTATATACAAGAGGAATGGAACATTGAAAAAGCATCCCAACCCAGTCCAGTCCAAAGTCATTAGTCCAATATTAGCCCCTATGTCCGATACCAGTTTATAAAGTCTCCTTCCAACTCACAAATCAATGACACCAGTACAATCACAGGCCAGTGGGTGCAGAGTCTTGTGTGTCCAGCTGCAGTAAAAGCAGTAGAAGCATCTGGGTGCTGGCAGGGGTCTCCCCATGGCTCCTCGTTTCCAGGACTCAGGGTCCATCAGCAGTATCCAGTGGTGGTAGAAACATCTCGTCATTGGTAGGGGTCTCCCCATGGCCTCCCAAGCATCTCAGTGCTGGTAGGAGTCACCACTTGGCTTTTTCAACCCCAGAGGTTTGGTGCTCTTCGGGTTCCTCCATTCCCCAGGAATCAGGATCTGTCAGCATGCTGTCATCTCATCTTCTCGGTAGTATGTCTCCAAGGAACTGAGTCTCTGGTCTCTCATCAACATGGGGGATATTGCGAGATTTCTCAGAATTCTCAGAGAAAGCCATGCCCACACAGAGGTCTCATTGGCTATCTCCAGATTGACAGGCTAGACTCCACCCCTACACTCTTAGCCAAATTGGCACCAGACTATGTGACTGCCATAGACATGCAATGGCTAAAAGTGGGTTTTCAGCTAAGGGAGGTGTTCCCTCCAAATGAAGATTCAGAAGCAGACTCCTTCCATTTTGGTCTGCTTCTGTATCTTTTAACACCATGGGGCTTTCAGGGTGTTTCCTGCAAAGCCAGGAGACATATGACCTTAGCCTTTTGTGGTGGAAATTATATTCCAAGTCTGAGTACTTCCTTTGATTGATGGTTACTGCCCTTGCAATATATTTCTTATTCTTGAATGCAATTCTCTCTCTCTACATTATTAATTTCAGTCCTTAAAATTCTTGCGTGATAGGGTAGATGTTACACAGTAATTTTATCTTCCATGGCAGATGCCATACCTTGAGAATATTTTGTTCTTGTTGTGCCTCAATTGATTATGTACTAAATTAGGAAAGTAAGACTCACAGTGTTGCTAAGTATCCCTAAAAGGCCTGAATATCACTACACTCTCTGCTTTGATAACTTATAGGAGCTAATAATATTCTACAAACATATTTTTGTTTGTTTTTCCTATAATATTTTTTGCTTTACTAAAAATTCTCTTCCACAAACACATATGGAGACACTATGACTGGTCCAATATTATGTCAGACACTTTGGTAAAAGAGATGAATACTTTCTGATCTCCGGGTACAGTGAACACACAATCAAAACCAACAAGAAAGCCCAGTGATGTACATATGAGAGAACCTTTCAGACATGTGCACGGAATAGAATGGAATATAGAAGTAGAGCACAGGGGCACTGGACTGGAGTTTGTTAGATTCAAATCAGAGCTAGTCAGAAACACTGACTTCATTTTTCACTGTGATAAAATGACTCATAAGAAATGACATTGGTATAGCACAATGGACGTTATCAAATACTCTTGGGTGTATCTCCTTGTTTGCTCTCCCTGCAGTTCTTTGAGTTGGAAATTGGTCTTGCTTTTTGGGAAGTGTGAGAGCTAGGTTTATTGTGCCAGTCTGGCCAGTAGGAACATATGGGGTTAATCAGGTCACAGTTGATTGGGGAGGCAGAGATAAATGGCTTTGCAAGGCCTCCTTCCTTCTCTCTTGCTCCCTGGTGATCAGCGTGTGCTGGAGCATGCTACCCCTTTACCTAGTTCTTGGCCTCAACCTGTGAGCTACACTGCCTGTGGGCCAAGGAAACCTGTGGATCTTGTTGGCAGAGCTTGAGACTTGCTTGGGCGTGCCGCTGATGAAGCTTGACACTGGTGGATCCTGTCACCTTGCATTGCATCCAGGCCTGCTTCACTAAGCTCCTAAGTGCCGGCCTGTTGGTGACCCACCTGATCTTTACTGCCTGTAGGAAGACTCTCCTTGTCTTGGCGGAAGGAGGAGTCCGCTCTCTACTTCCTTGACTTTGGACCCAGCAACCTACGTGAGTTGGATGACTTCCAGTATATTAACTGTCCCACGAAAGTGAGTTGAACAGAACCCTCTGTACTTCTGTGTGGACAAATTAGCTGTTGTATTTCTTCTTAAAGTATAATCCCATTTTCATATATATATATATATATATATGTGTGTGTGTGTGTGTGTGTGTATATATATTATATATATATTCATAAGTGTGCTGTATTTGGATCTCTAGAGAACCCTGTCTAACACAGGAAGATTGGCTCAAAAGAGCAAAGTGGATTTCCTGTGACTATAAAATTAATGAACTATGAGGCTCAGTGTCATTCCAATGACTTTAACAAATTTTATCCTTGTGTACTAGTGTAGTTTCTCAGCGTATGGTGGGAAGGTTGGAACTGTAAGGTCAATTCTTTGAATCCATCTTTGTGTCTTGGTGGCACTGTATATAAACTTGGTCTGATAACTGCAGGGTTGGCAGTTTAAATTCCGCCAGAGACAATTGAACATGAGGCTATTTGTCCCCGTAAATATTTTCAGCATGGGGAAACCCAAAATAAAGTGACTATGAGTCAGAATCGACTCAAGAGCCATGAGTTTGGTTTGGATTTGTGTATATTTGTGTATATTTTAAAAGGTTTGGGGCTGAGCCCGGGTGGCATAAGTGGTTGAGTGCCGGACTGCGGCCCCGCGGGCTTGGCGGTTCAAATCCAGCGGCGGCTCTCAGGTGCTCCTCAGGTGCTGGGTAGTGCCCACGACCACCAGAGGACAGTGATGCCGCCCCCCCCCCCCCAAAAAAAAAGGTTTGCTAACCATAAGGGTAGCAATTCAGATTCGTCAGTGAAAGTTAAGGCTGTCTGCTCCCATAAGCATGTACAGTCTTAGAAATCCAAATGCACAGGGTCATTTGGGGGCAGAATCTATTTGATAGCAGTGGGTTAGGGGTTTTCATTACTGTGTGAGGAGCCTGGGAGGTGCTGAGGACACCCGAGTTCCAGTGAATGGACGCTGTCGGCCCGGTGTCGGTCACTCAGGAGGCATTCCCCAAAGGATCAGTGGCTTTCGAGTCAGCAGCACTCACCGCCACCTTCTGTGCAAGAGAATACGAGTGTCCGATTTCATGCTTCTAACAACCTGATTACATATTGTCTTTTCTTTTAAACCATTTTATTGAGTGTTCTTGTTACAGCGCTTGTAACAATCCACATTTTCTTGGAGAGACACAAATCGCAATAACTGAGTTAGAGCTCCAACATTAATTTTTCTTTAAAAAACTGGCTAAGTTTCTACTGAGATAGGATCCCTTGAAAGCAGAGTTTGCGCTGTGCTGGACCGTTGCACTGAAATTGGCGGTGTATCAGCTCCACCTGCTGGCGTTTCTCTAAACTGCAATTGACGATTCAACACCAAACTGAACCCACTGAGGGCCCGTGGATTCAGGATTGCAGCGGTGGGTTTTCCAGGTAGTAAATCTTCATGGGAGCAGACAATCTCAACGTTGTTCCCTGCGTCAGCTAATGGGCTTGAAACGCCGAAGTTGAGTTAAAATCTTTCTTTTATTGGGAAATAAAGTCACAAAAGATTATCTTATGTTCTACTTAGGCCAGTACAGATTTTTACGTTGACTTTGAATATTCATTTTTAGACTAAAAGAATGTAAAACCCAAACCAAACTGACTGCCATTGAATCAAACCTGACTCAGCGACACCTGCAGTGGCTTTCGGAGATGGTCACTGTTTACAGGAGTAGGAAGCCCAGCCTTTCTCCCACAGACAGGGCAGCTGGTGGTTTCAAACTGCCGAGCATGCAGTTTGCAGTCCAATGCATAATCGCTGCACCAAACTAGTGTAAAGTGTGCCAGCTAACCAGTGAAGACTAAAGCGGAAGCCTTAATGATAGAAAAATGCAATGATCTTAAACTCTGTGCAAACCGAGCATTACATTACTAAAACATATTGCAGGGTACGCTTGCTTATCTGTTTACCTGGCTCACTAAGAAAGGTCACGTTTAGTCTTTAGAGCCACTTAATGTCCACACCTCATCACCAGTTTATTTTTCTTTGGACCCTTTCTCTTCGCCTCCACCTCCATTTTCCTTCCGTTCTCCAACAGACTGGAGGCAAACTGTAGTTCAGACACAGCAATGTGAGCCGCAGCATCTTGGATTCGTTAAGAGCATTGCCGATGAGCCCAAACTCATATTTCATCTCATTCTTCAAGTCATCCTATTCAAGCTTGTCACTTTTCTTGGACAAAAAACTCTGGGCATGTTTTATTCATTATCTGTTCTCATTTCTGAAACAAACACCTGCAACCCATTTCAAGCCTAGAAGACATCTATGACGTTTCACCCGACCAAGCCCAGGTTTTTGTCTCTCTGCTCAGGCCAAGAATGACAGCAGTGACTGTTCCAATGAAGCTATGTGATGGCACATCTGAATACTCGTTTCTGTTGTATTCATGAGGTCATCCTTACTGCTGGTATTTGCGGGATAATTTGAAAATAGAGTGGGAAATATCCCATGTTGGCTCTTTACCTTTTATGTTATAAATTTAAACCATCTTCTTGAGATGCTTCAGGAGGGTGGCAGAGAACCCAGGGTAAATGATGCTGGATTGAGGATGGGTGGCTTGACTACGATTCCAATTGCCCCCGGCCCCACCCCCAGCCCATCACTATTCACCGACAGTAAGAATGAGTGAGCAAAACACTGAGGTTCACAAATGAAAGCACGAAGGCCAGTGATGTCACTAATTTTGAGGAAACTTGACCAGTTGTCTTACCTCTTGTTCGTTGTCTACCCAGTGTCGAAGGAAGACAATTGGTTAACAGGGTGTGTGACATCCCTTTCTTGTCATATTCGCAAAACAGAGCACATGACATCGAGTGTGCTTCTTTTCTAGGTCCTTTCCCGTAAGTGCATGCACAACTGTTTTCTTACACAAGATGACGTGTAAAGTCAGCAATAAAAGGAAACATGCACCTCAACGACTGTAATTTCGAATCTGCTCACTCTCGGGTGAAGCACAACCTCCATTACCACATCGTCTTTGTTGATCATGAAATCAGCATGGTAAAATTAAGTCCAGGAATTTTCAGTTAGAAGAAGACTGAGTTTGAAGCTGTGGTCATGATATACTTTCATGTCAACTTGATAGAGTGAATAGGGTCGAGTTTAGCCTGTCCTACAGGTCACAGCCTGATGATGCCTCCTGGTGTGCGTGACCTTCTCTCGAGGATTCTGGGAACTTCCTCTCGCTCTCTGCTTCCCCTTCCTATGGAGGAGACATGCAGAGAGCTACAGGAGCCAGAGCTGAGATACTTGCACTGCCATGGGATCCACAAGACTTTCCACCCACTGGCCTGTGATCTCCCTGCATTTGGTATCATTGTATGTTCTGTGTGAATCTGAATAGGAATTTGTGGACTTATGGACTTTATCTAGACTGGGATGGGATGTTTTCTCAATATAAATTTGTTCTTTTATTTAAACCTCGCTCTTACACACACATGGATGTCTCTGGATTTGTTTCACTAGTCAACCTGGACCAACACAGAAGTTTGAAGGTAACAATGAGAACACATTAAAAAATTATGCGATTTTTCCATACAAATTTGTCAGTGTGTATTGTGACTAGGTTACATTAAATTTGTGAGTTAGCAAATTACCAGAATATATATATATATATATATATATATATATATATATATATATATATATATAAAATCTCAGAAGGTTACCATCAAATTGTTTTCCTCTAGGTATCCTGCTAGGTGGCAGTATATTTTCTTCAATTTACAAGAAACCAAAGAGAAATACTAGGTTGTAATTGAATTGATCGCAGTAAATAATCTGGATCAAAAGCCCCAGGACCTCTTCTAGGGGTATGCCACTCCACTCACTGCCACAAAATCAAGGCCAAACTCATACTGACCCCACAGGGCAATGGGGAACTAACTGTCCCATGGACATCCCTACTGCCATGGAGTTGAGGCAGACT
>PVJH01015134.1:0-23889 GCA_004026705.1 Nesogale talazaci
TCTTTGAGATTCCAGGCATTCAATCATTTGTTAGCTGGGTACCATCATTTCTTCTACTTTGTTTGCCTTTGTATCCATTTGTCATCAGCGATATCGGGAGTCAATTGGTCCATTGATTTTGATTTTTGTTCTTTGATACCTGATTGTTTCAGCACCTCATGATTGCACAGGTAAGTGATCTTCTTTTATGGTGGGTTTTATTGCTTCTGAGCTAGATGGCTGCTTGTTTGTGCTCAACACTTTAAGACCCCAGATGCTCTATCTTTTGATAGCTGGGTCCTTCTGCTTTCTTCACCACCCTTGCTCATGCTCTTACATGTCCTCAATTGGTACACTGGGGATGTGTGCACACAGTGATATATGTTTGTTTTGTTTTGTTTTTTTCCGCCCCATTTGATGTCTATTGCCTAGACCTTTTACCACTTTCACCACCATCTGATCATGCTGGCTGCTGTGCTTCTTCTGTGTGGCTGTGGTCTCTTCTCAGGTAAATGGTCTAATGTTTATCTTCAGGCTTTCAAGACACTTGATATATCCTTTGATGGCTGGGCACCTTCATCTTTCTTCACATTTGTTTGTGCACCCATTTTACTTCAGTGATCGTGTTGGGCCAATGAGCCTCGAGGAATGCCAGATTCATAGAACAAAGCGCCTTTCCTCATGTTTTAATTGAGGTTTTTTTCTTGGTTATTGTTAAATTGTAGGGATATATAATATATATAGTACATATAATATATATATTCTAGATATTGAACTCGATTAGATATTTTTCCCAATATGTATCCTGTCTCCACTTTGTTAATAAGGAACTCTCATGAATCAAAGATATTAATTTTGATGAAGTCCCATTTGTCTCTCTTTCTTTCTCTCCCTTTTTATTGTTCATGCTTGCTGTTGCATCTAAGACTCCACTGTTCAATACTAAGGCTTAAAATATTACTCCAATGTCATCTTTTAAGAGTTGTATGGTTTCAGTTCTGACACTTAGGTTCCTGATCAATTTTGACCTATTCATTAAATTGTATACTTATAGTGTTTTGTCTTTTTTTTTGGTTTTCTAGGCATCACTGCCCTCTGGTGGTGGGAGTAGGAGGCCCAGCCTTTGCTCCTGTGGAGCTGGAATTGAACCTCCATCCCAGTGGGCCGCAGTCCTGCGCACAACCACTACGCCACTGGAGCTCAGCCTGTGTTTTGTCTTTTTAATGTCATAATGATGCACAATTTTTTTTAAAGTCATTTTATTGGGGGCTCATACATCATTTTTCACAATACATAAATAAGCATACTGTGTCAAGCACCCTCACATGTCCACTTCTATTATCATTCTCCAATTGTCTCCCTTAAGCCCCTAGTATCGGCTTTTCCATCCCTTCCCCTCTTCCCCTGTTCTCTCCTCCCCACCAACCCACAATACTTTATACATTGTTATTGTTCTGTCATATATTACACTGCTCAACTTCTCCCCCAACCCACTCCCCTGATGCCCATCCTTCAAATAGGAGCTTATGTGTATATCCTTGCCGTTGGTTCCGTCTCTCTCCCCCACCTTCTCTCTACCCTTCCAGCCTCTCCAATCTAACCATTGGCCTGAAGGGGCCCATCCATATTGGTTTCCCCATATCTCCAACTCCCCTCTATACTAGTGTACCTTCTCCAGTCCATCTGGATTTGTTAGTAGAGTCAGGACCATGATGGTTGGGGGATGGGGGTGGGAGGAAGCCTTCAGGAACTAGAGGGAACTTGTGTGCATCATCACTGCCTGGCTGTACCATGACTGGTCTGTCTCCTCCCCGTGGCTCCCCTGTAAAGGGGTGGTCAATTACCCACCAGTGGGCCTTAGGGCCCCACCTTGCTCTCCTCCTCCTTTGTAATGATGTGATTCTTGTTCTTTGGTGCTCGATACCTGCTCCCTTCGGCTCCTCTTGATCACGATGCACAATTTTTAAAAGTTCAAAAAGTTTTAAAAATACTGAAGGAAACATTGAGTTACTATTTTCCACATTAAAAAAAAACATCGACAGACTTTTGGAATGAAGCAGAGAGTATTCAATATGCTCACTTGTAATACTGCCTTCTTGGCCTTCCTGCCTATATTGCATTGTAAACAGAAAATAAATTCTTTACCTGTAAAGGCTAGCCTGGGGACTGTATACTGAAATGTAAGCAGATACAGGAAGAGTTGAGATGAATTGATGGAAGGTAGGTCTCCAATGGTGATATAGAGGATAAATTCTTAACCTTTGAAGCAGATGTCAAGGAGGGTAATTGGATTCTCTTCAACATGTTTCTTGTTGCTCCTGTCAGATTGAATGCTAGACTGGATCGATGAAGGGTCTGACCCAGGAAGGCAAATCTCATCTTCTTCTGTAGCTACAGAAGATGCAGTTCTTCCCGAGAGGGTTGCAGTCTATGCCAGGTGCCCTGGATGAGGCTGGGGCTGATCAACCCGTGTTTACCAAGTGCATATTATATGACCCAGGACTGGAGTTGATTTTTGGTCTCTGTTTTCAGTCTGGTCAGGAAAACAAGACTAATGCCCAGGAGTAAAGAAATTTAATTATGAATTATGTGGTTTAAGTGATAAATGTATTGAGATAGAAAATAGTTACAGATGCCATGCCAGAAAAATCTACAATCAATAGAAAAGTACCAACACCCAATATAAAAATATCCAAAGCAACTGGCTAGGCAGTTGATAGAAAAAGAAATCCAAACTGAAGTAAAATAAACAGAAAACACTCATAATTGAAGAGCTATAGATAAAAGCAATAGGCATATTTAATCACCTATCAGATTGGCAAAGATTTAAGGGGTTGAAAATAGTCCATGTGAGAGAGGCCTATGGGGAAATAAACATTACTGCTGTATATAGTATAGTAAATTAGAATTGACTAAGTCCTAGTTCATATTACTCATCACGAAATAAGTAATTACAAATGGATGGATGGCCTAGCAATATACTGCTAAAAAAATCACTCATTGAAATAGGCAGCCATCATGGGTTAGAATCTACTCATGGGTAATGGGTGGGGTTTTATCCCCAACTACATAAATAGAGCATTTTTAGGAACATGTGTTGACATATCAGTGAAAACACATGTGCGCATGCGCGCGCGCACACACACACACACACACACACACACATAATTTCATACTTTTTGGCCTAGCAATTTGAGTGCTAGGAATCTAACTTTTGGCAGGAAGGAAGAGGTCTGTATTTTGTACCCATTTCAAAGAAAGGTAACCCCACACGATGCTCAAATTATTGAACGATATCATTAATATCAGATGCAAGTAAAATTTTGCCAAAGATCATCCAAAATGGTTGCAACAGCACATTGACAGGGAGCTGCCAGACTCAGGTCAAATTCAGAAGAGGACTTGAAACAACAGGGATGCTGTTGCTGGGGTCAGATGAATCTAGGCTGAAAGCAGAGTATCAGAAAGAGACTTACTTGTGCTTTATAGGCTGTGCCAAGGCATTTGACTGTGTGGATCATAACAAACTATGGATAGCCTTGAGAGGAATGGGACTTCACTTCATTGGGCTCAAGGAGGAACTTGAACATGGAGCAAGAGGCAGTTGTGTGACCACAGCAAGGGAATACTGCATGGTTTAAAACCAGGAAAAGTGTGGGTCAAGACTGTGTCTTCTCACCATACTGATTCATAACAGTAGCAAAATTACAGTCATGAAGTAGCAACGAAGATAATTTTATGGGTGGGAGCCACCACAACATGAGGAACTGTATTAAAGGGTGGCAGCATTAGGAAGATTGAGAACCACTGCCTTAGAAGCAAGAATAGGAGATTTTGCCTTATGTACTTTAGGCATGTTATCAGAAGAGACCAGTCTCTGGAGAAGGTCACCAAGCTTGGTCAGGTAGAGGGGAAACCAAAAGAGGATGCCTTCGTCAAGATGGATTGAACCAGTGGTTACAACAACAGGCTCAAACAAAAGAACGATTGTGAGGATGATGAAGGACTGGGCCAGGTTTCCTCCTGTTAAATATGGGATCACCAGGAGTCAGCACTAGCTCAACAGCACCTAACCATGACCACGCAATCACACGAAAAAAGACATTCCCTGTTACCAATAACCATTCAACCCTGCCCATTCACCATATACATATACATAAAAAATAATTCTACTTGAAATCCAGTTCAAAGAAAACATGTTTAAACATACCCCTGGGTAATCAGTGTGTGATTGCAGGCAAATTCTCTGGGTAATATATTTGTCAGCCTCCTTATGATACCTACAAAAGGAAGGTGGAATCAGGACTTCCAAGGTGCAATCAGGGGTTCCAAGGGCATCTACTGGGCCAGTTAAATTCAAGACAGAGAAGTGATCTCAGAAGGTTAAAGTGACTATATTTTGATATTTCAAAGAGCATGGCTGTTTGTTATACTGTAGTGGCTTGTATTTTGCTGTGCTGTCAGAGACTGGTGCTCCATGGGGTCGCCCATGGTAAACAGGTTTAACTTAGCTTCCCAATTGAGATGGGACTATGCAGAAGGAATAGGCTGTCCATTTCTGAGAGATTAGACACAGGACTTCTTATGAAGTGCAGTGGATAGAAAATGAGTCCTTCAGGTTAGAAAGCACTCAAAATACAGCTGACAAAGGGCTGTGTCCTCAAAGCAGAGTTGCCCATAGTGATGTGATGGAGCAAAGCTTTCAGGATCTTCATTCGTTGATGAGCTATGAGGCAAAATGAGAAGAAACAAGTACAAACAACCATTAAGAATTGATGAAACATTCAGCTTTCCTCTAGTTCTTTAATGCTTCCTCCATCCCACCCCACCCCCAACCATCATGACTTCAATTGTACCTTACAAATCTGACTAGACCAGAGCATATACACTACTACAGATGAGAGCTCACAACACAGGGAATTCATGAGAGATTAAACCCCTCAGCGCCAATAATGGTGAGAGAGCCATCACAGATAACAATGATCTACATATAACCCCTTCGTAGCAGGGTAGACAAAAGTGGGTGAAGGAAGACAGCAGTCGGTGTAAGACTTGGGGGGGGGATAATTAATAAATTATTAAGGTTCATGAAGGAGGGAGGGTGGGAGAGGGGGAAAATGAGGAGTTGATATCAAGGGCTCAAGTAGAAAGAAAATGTTTTGAGAATGATGATGGAAACATATGTACAAATGTGTTTGGCAGAATGTAGGGATGTATGGATTGTGATAAGAGCTATAAGAGTCTCCGATAAAACAATTAAAAACAAAGAATTGGAAAGTGGAATTTATAAAGTGTGAATTTAGGAAAATTCAGTGTGGTCAGAAACTTAAGTAGAATGTATAAAAATCAATACCCTAGGCATTAAAGAACTGGAATAGACTGGTATTAGCCATTTTGAATCAGACAATAATATGATTTAGTAAACCAGGAATGACAAACTTAAGTGAATGGTTCTGCATTCGTTGTCAAAAATCTAACTTGAAGTGTCATGCTGTCCATGACAGGATAATATCTATACGCCTACAAGGAGGTTTAGTTTACACGACTATTATAAACCAACCACAAAAGCTACTGACAAAGAACTTAAAGAATCCTATCAATTTCAGTCTGAAATTGATCAAACATGCTATCAAGATTCATTGAGAATTATTGGTAACCGGAATAAAGTTGGAAATAAAGAGGAAGGAGTAGCAGTTAGGAAATATAGTCTTGGTGATAGAGATAAAGCTAGAGATCACGTGATAAAATTCTGCAACAGCTTTTTCACTGCAAACACCATTTATCAGCAACATCAGTGGTGACTATATAGGTGGACTTTGATGTTGCACACAGGAATCAAGTTGGTTACATTTATGGGAAGAGACAATGGAGCCACCTCAATTGCCCCGAACACAGATTTTCTTGAAGGACCTACGAAGATGGTGGGGGCTTATTATAATGCAGTTTTCAAAAAACAAAACTCTGCATTGGTAATGAAAAGGCCATGAGAAGACTATGTTTCCCATCATAACAATGTATCTGCCCATGATTTGATGGTAGAGCTTTCCTTGAGAATTTCATTGGAAAACCTTCCCCCATCAAACCTACAGTCCTGATCTTGTCTCTTTAGACTTCATTCTGTTCCCCAAACTTAAAGAACATGGAAAAGAAACATGGTAATTGCTATTCTTTCTTTGGTGCAAGCTGAAGAGGGAAAACTTCTTTGAGAAAGGCTTACAGGGCTGAAAACAGAAATACATAGACACAGATAGAGGTGTGGAGAAACAGTGGCTCCACATTTGATATTTTTGTTTAATCAAGGTTTCAGTACTTATATACAAACTTTTATAAAAACTTTGCCCCATATTCCCATGTGTTAGAGAACACCCTGAAACGACTTTGTCATCCAAGGTTGCCATTTCTGGAGTCTCACTGCCTACATTTGCTACTTAATGACTGTAAGGTCTGGAACACATATTCAAATTGTGCTGTGTCTCACATTCTTCACCTGTAAAAACAAAACAGGCAAGCCCTGAATTTCTATGCGTATTAAATGCTATAAGGTATGTAGGGAATGTAGCACATAGCTTGGAATATACTTAGAAAACATTATCTGTTTTATCATTTTATGACAATTGGGGATGGAAGTGTGGCGATTTGGGTCCTCATAGTCAAAGCTCCTTCTGCATATTGCGTGCTGTGAATTAAAGTCAGCAATGTAATGTGAGCCACAACCTATAGAGACTGAATACACTCATGTGGGGTTTGGTGATACAATCCAAGTGAAGTTGACCTGACCTTCTTCTCCTCTTAATGCAGGAGATGTTTCTTAGTGTGTTACATGGTAATCAGATATCAGTAGGAAACCCTCCATGTAAATCAAAATAATGAGTGCTATTTTTAATTAAGTACTTTTATTGGGGGCTCTTACAACTCTTAACACAATCCATACAGTCATCCATTGTGTCAAGCACACTTGTACTTATGTGACCATCATCATTTTCAAAGCATTTTCTTTCTAATTGTGCCCTTGATATCAACTCCTCATTTTTCCCTCCCTCCCTCATTTGATTAAGTTATAAATTATTATTTTCATATGTTACATTGTCTGCTATCTCAATTCATCCACTTTTCTGTTGTTCCTCCCCCTAAGAGGGGGTTAAATATCGATCCTTGTGATCGATTCCCCCCTTTTCCCCCCACCTTCCCCTTTCCCACCTGATAGCTCTATTCTTATTACTGGTCCTGAGGGGTTTATATGTCCCAGTTTCCCTGTGTAGCAGTCTCACATGAAAGAAGCACACCAGCCTGTGTGATCATGAGATGTCAATGGGATCAGGTATCACCCAGAACAAAATCATACTAATGTGAATGGGTGAGGTGGGAAGGCAGACCCAAAGTCCATCTGTAGACAATTTGGACATCCCTTTACAGAGGGTCATAAGGAAGACACAAGCCAGTCAGGGTGCAATAAAACTTGATGAAACATACAACTTTCCTCTAGTTCTTAAATGCTTCCTTCCCAACACTATCATGACCTCAATTCTACCTTACAAATTCAACTAGACCAGAAGATATACACTGCTACAGATAGAGTGCTATTTTTACACAGCTCTACTAAGTTCTTTTGAAGTCACCTACAGGAAGGAAGGAGCTTAATGGATAAAGGAGAGAAAGAAGAAAAGTTTAGCCTGCCAGCATCCTCATTTTACTTGGAGATGCTGTTCCTTTCTGAACTTTTGCCTCAGCTATGTCTTACTTTGGTAACTGAAGAACAGATTTAAGCAGGATGCTATAAAAACACCATTCCCTGAGGGGAAATAAACCTGCAGTTAGGTTTCCACCAGGTACCTGAACTCTAAACCTTATTTCCAGAGAAAAATCACTATTTTCAGTTACCTGACAGCCTTCCAGAAATTGTCTCTGCATACACAAATATTCATGGGCACTTAGCCTCAGTTTCTGTACCTGAAACATAGGAAGAGCGTGACTAAATAATTGAGATATCAAGAGGAGTAAATTAGGTATTGTAATCAGAAAACAAAGCAGTGCTTAAAGAGTAAGGGGATAACGTAAACAGAACAAAGGGATGGATTTGAAGGTTTTCCCATTGGTCACATTTGTAATAATTTGAGCATCAAAAATAACAATAATTACAGAGACTGGTTAACACATCAACTTTATAAAGTCATTTTACTGGGGGCTCCTGCAACTCTTATCACAATCCATCCATACATCCATTGTGCCAAGCACACTTGTACGTTTGTTGCCACCATAATTTTGAAAAATTTTCTTTCTTTAAAAAAAATAATTTTATTAGAGCCCTTGTACAACTCATCACAATCCATCCACCCATCCATTGTGTCGAGCACATTTGTACATTTATTGCCATCATCATTCTAAAAACATTTTCTTTCTACTTGAGCCCTTAATATTAGCTCCTCATTTTCCTCCTCCCTCCCCCATCTCATGAACCCTTGAAAATTTAGAAACTATTATTATTTCATGTCTTACACTGACCAATGTTTCCCTTTACCCACTTTTTTGTTATCCATGCCCCTGGGAGGGGATTATAGATAGATCACGGTGATTGGTTCCCCCTTTTCCCCCTATCTTCCCCATCCCCTCCTCTCAATATTGGTCCAGAGGGGTTTATCTGCCCTGGATTCCCTATGTTTCCAGCTCTCATCTGTACCTGTGTACATGCTTTTATCTAGACAGATTTATAAGGTAGAATTGGGGTCATGATAGTGGGGTTGGGGCAGGACACATTAAAGAACTAGAAGAAAGTTGTATGTTTCATCAGTACATTATTGCATGCTGACCAGCTCGTTTCCTCCCTGGGACCCTTCTGTAAAGGGGTGTCCAACTGCCTACAGAGGGAGTTTGGGTCTCCACTAGCACATCAACTTTTATAAAGCAAAAGCAAACTGAAACAAAGTCCAACTCTGCTTCTATTGGGTCAATTTCAACTCATGGCAACCTCTATTTTCCAGTGTAGAATTATTCCCCAGGGTGGTGGTTATTATTCTTATTACTATTACTGTTACTGTAAAATTTCAGAAGCAGTTCTTTGGGTCTTCCTTTTGTTGCATCTCTGATGTCAAAGCCAAGTGTAAACTGTTTGTACTACCATCAATCCATACTCCACGCCTTCAAGAGGATTCTGATTCATTGTGCTCTGATGGAACAGAGTTGAACTAACAACCTCCATGGGGTTCAGAGGACTAGAACACCTCATCCTTCTCTCTCGGAGTCCAGTGTTTCTGTCCTACACACTTTGAGATTAGTGGCCCACCTCATCACCCACGATACCACAAGGCCTCTTTTCATCAAAGTCTGCTGCTGTTGTTTCTGTTGTTAGGTGCTATGAAGCAGTTCCAACCCATAGTGGCCCAATGTGCCACAGAATGAAATGCTGCCCAGTCCTGTGCCATCTGCACAATTGTTCCTATTTTATACCCAAGACCCTGGTTGCAGCCTTTGTGTCAACCTCTCTCCTTGAGGCCCGTCCCCTCTGTTGCTGCCCTTATGCTTCAACGAGCATAGCATCCTTCTCCAGGGAGTGATCTCTCCTGACACTCCCCAAAGTATGTAAGAAGTCTTTCCTTCTTTCCCTCTAAGGAGCATTCTGGCTGTACTTCTTCCAAGACTTATGGGCTTGTCTTTTCAGCAATCTATGGTGCTTTCCATAATCTCCTCCAGCATTACAATTCAGATGCATCCATTCTTCTGAAGTCTTCCTTATTCAATGTCCACCTTTCATAGGAGGAAAATGAAAATATCATGGCACACATTAGTCCTGGAAGTAACATCCTTGCTCTCCAATACTTTAAAGATGTCTTGTATAGCAAATTTGCTCAATGCACTATGTCTTTTGATGTTTTGTTTGCTACTTCCGTGAGGTTGTGGATCCAAGCAAGATGAAATTCTTGACAATGTCAATCTTTCCCCCCATTTATCATGACGTTATACATTGGCTCAGTTGTGAGGACTTTGGTTTTCTTTACAATGAGTTGTAATTCACACTGAATGCTGCCATCCTGGATCTTCATCAGCAAGTGCTTCATGTCCACCCTCATTTTCATCATTATCAATGACAATAACAACAGGTAGTTCCCAATGACATCGATTCTGTTGTAAATTGGTTCTTATGTGTGTCGAATACTTTTTTAAAGAAAGTTTTCATTATTACTGTTTCATGTTATCATCATTTTTATAAATTTGTTTATACCCTAGAAAACTCACAGGAGCAGTTCTATTCTGTGAGTCAGCATGGATTTGATGGCAGTGAGTTTGAGGGGGTTTATATGGAATCTAAAAGTTACAGTGATCTAGTAGCTACCATTATCCACTTAAAAACTAAGTGCATAGACATTTTTTTAACACGTGGAAATTTTACATAATTGTTTACCCCTGGAATTCATGATTTCAATTCCACTTCCTGCATATAATTAAACCTAAAGTAACACATGTATGCAGATTCTTAATTATTATGCTACCAAACTTCTCTGCTATGAATTTATGTGGATACAGTTAACTGGAGGCACCTGGTGGCATGATACTCAGAGAGGAGGCTGCTAACTGAAACCTACCAGCTGCTCTAAGTGAGAGAAGGCTTGCCTAAGGTACGTATAAAGATTAACCCTACTGCCCTTGAGTTGATTCTGACTCAGAGTGACTCCCACTGGACAGAACAGAATTGTCTCTTAGCGTTTCTCAGACTGCTCATCTTTACAGGGGCAGAGAGCTTCATCCTTCTGCCTTGGATTGACTGGTGGGTTTGAATTGTCAATTGTTAGCAGCCTGACGCTCAGCCTATGGCACCTAGGAAACCCTATGCAACTCCACCATCACAAATTGGGATCTACTCACGGGCACACAACAACAAGGTGAAACGTTAAATTTAAAACCATAATGCTTTAAGAGTTCAGATTTCTTTCTTCAGAGTTGAGTTGATGTTACTACTAAAACACACTTTATGAAAGGAGCGCAACTCAAAATCCAAACTCACCGCCACTGAATCCATTTTGACTTAGGGTGATCCTGTAGGACAGGTCTTGTGAGTTTCTGAGACTGTAACTACTTATGGGAATTGAAATCTTTCTTTATCTTCCCCCCCCTCCCCAAAATGATCAGTAGTTCTGAACCACTAACCTCAAGGTTAGAAGCCCAAGGTGTAACCACTATGCCATCAGGGCTCCTTGGTCAAAACAACCTAAGTATTTACAAATAGTTCTCTACGTCTTCGATGGTGGGCTAGGCAGTGAGGATGGAGGCTCAGTATTAAACTAGGGAGATGGCCAGGGGTTTGCGTGTGCTCTCCTTGCTTCACTGCCAGTCTGATTCTTCTGGGGCGTTGTTGTGTGCTGTCAAGGCAATGGTGAATCATAGTGACCGTATATGAGTAGATCTGCCCACGGGGGTTTCCTAGGTTGAAATCTTTAAGGAAGTTGATGGCTAAGTCTTTCTTCCCACAACGCAGCTGGTGGGTTCACAGTTGAGAACTTCATATTGCTCCACCCAGGGTTCCTTTGGAGCAATGCATAGGGTTGTGATTAGAAATAAAGACTTTCCCAGAATGCGGGACTTTTAGGGCTACACCTGGGCAAATCAGGCCTGGGCAAATCAGGATGCTTGGCATCTTTTTCCAAGGTTATACAATCTAGATTTAGATTCTGACTTGGCTACTTCTTAGTCAGCTATCAACCGAAACAAAGGATGTAATTGAGATAATTTGGTAAAGTGAAGGATTCGCTCACGACTAGTGAGTGGATGCTGACTCACAGCCTCCCCGTGGGAGGGGATAACTGCCCCTTATGAGTGTCTGAGATGGAAACTCTTAGAGGGAATAGAAAATCTCTGCTTTCTCCTGCAGTGCTCCTGGTGGTTTCAAACTGCTGACCTTACCTATCACAGCCCAATGCATAATCACTATGCCACCAGGGCTCCAGAGTAAAGGACTAGCACCCCAAACTACCTATGAACTGGTTACCTGTTAACATTTGTCATGCTCTTTCTCTCAAATTAAGTGATTCTGAGAAGAGTTTATCTTCAAAAGGACGAATATTAATAGTAGGGGTAGGTGTAGGAGAACTACAAAAGAACAGGAATATAGACTAGCAGCATGCAATTGTCACCAGCCTGTAAGTGTGAGAGGGGAAGGGATTACCAAAATATGGAAAGAATATTCATAGGACGTGCAGTTCCGAGTAGCGCGCAATGGTGCAAGTTTACAGCCACCTCAAGGGTCCTTGCAGAAGATGGAACTAAGGAAGTAAATATCCTGACCTCCCCATTCCTTTCTGATCCCGTGGCGGACTCCCCACTAGGCCAAACCAACCAAGGCCAGTGGAGACCAGCCTCTTTGGTCATCTATGAAGGTTGGCTTCTTGGGACAGATAGCAAGGTAGAGAAGAATGAATGTGGATCTGGACCAGTAAATAGAACATCAGACACACCTGCTTACTGGTTCTGCAGTCCTTGTCAATGAATCACTGACCATCAGGTGAAGATGGGGATAGTCCCCTGGGGTCTCTTTGCAGAGTTGTTGCAAGATGGTGCTCATGAAAACAGTGCCGGAGTCATAAGTAGCTCTTACACCGATTCTATGTAATAATACCCCTCACTGCTCCAATTGACGAGATTGGGCGCGTTCAGGGTGGTATGGCCATAGACACACTGCTCCAATTGCAAAACCATTCTTCTTATCTTGCAATTCGTAATGTGTGGAAAGATTGGGTTATTGCTAAACACCAAATCAGGCTGCATTCCTGTAATTAGTTTTGAAATAAAAAGGAAGGGAACGTATCGCTATTAAGCACAGAGAAAACCAAGGGGACTCTTTGGTGGAGAAAACTTCCTTGCAGTGAAGCCGAGAGACCCTGGGCTAGTGATAGGAGGCAAAAGCCAGAACAGGAATGAAAGGTGAGGCTTTTCTGGAAGAGGCAGGAGTTTTAAAGCTTTCAAGGAAAATTCCAAAAGAAGGAATGAAGAGCTTGACAACCAGAAGAGTGGGAAGGAAAGGATGGGGGGCCGGCGGTGACCTTTTCCTCCCCCTAAAATGTCTCCTCAAAGAAAAAAAGCACTTATTGATGAGCTGTAATTCATTCCTGCACTTGACATTTGGAGAGGGTTTGAAAAATCCTGCTGCATGGGGCTGCATGTGAAAGGCTGCCTAATCCCAGATGGCTGGCGAGGTGGGGGGAGCGGGCTTCTGTGCTGAAGACGCCTTCGGAATGAAGATCTCCGGGCTTCATACGAACACAAGAGGAACAGTGAGTTGCCCCGGACAGGACCCCATGGAGGTCACGGGGCTTTTCTGTGGTGTGTGCCTTAAGCACTGTCCAAGTTGAGCCCTGATAAGCCATGTGCATCTTTATTACGCAAATAAATTAGGACACAAGGCAATAAGCCCATTCAGAAACATGTACCAGTGTCCATGTGTGGACTGACCTATATGACTAAATACAGGAATCGGGTCATCATGTCAAATCAGCCCTTGAAAAACAAGGGGTGTGTATTTTTCTTATTTCTTCCAGAGACTGTCAGTGACTATTGGTAGTCAATGCCACACTCAAATGCTTAGTTTACTAGACTGTGGTGGTAGGCATAGTTTATTTTTAAAATCGGCTCCCTTTTGCACAGGAACCCTGGAGATGTCATGGTGATGGCTCGGCCTGAGACCCTCATAGCCAGCAGTTTGAGGCCACCAGCAGCTCTGAGGGAGAAAGCCTGAGCTCTCTGTGCTGGCAGACAGTTACACAGCGGTTCTCAACATGGGGTCCATGACCCCTTTGGGGGGATGAATGACCCTTTCATAACTATGAAGTAGCAACAAAAATAATTTTATGGTTGGGGTGTCACCACACTATGAAGAGCTCTATGAGGGGGTCGTGGCATTAGCTAGGCGGAGAACCACTGAGCGAGTCAAAGAAAGTCACAGGTGGTCATGGTGAGTCAGCATTGCCTCGATGGTAGTGAGTTTTGTTGTTCTCCTTTTGAGGAGTTACTCTTTTCGGTCAGGTACTTGATCTACGAGACATTACAATCACACTGCCTCCCACTCCTCTGTCCGCTTGTCTTATTGGAGTGACTTGCATGTTGCTATGATTCTGGGAGTTATGCTGTTTATATATCAAAGACCAGTAAGGTCGCTCATGGTGGGCTTCCAGATCAAGAACAGACTAGGAAGAAGGAATAAGCTGTCTACTTCTGAGGGCGTAGGCACTGAAACTTTACAAGCAGCAGTGGAACACTGTCTGATATGGTGCTGGAAGATGAGTTCCTCAGATAGGAGAACACTGGAAACAGACGAAGGCCTGACTCCTTAAAACAGAGTCTATTTTAGTGAGGTGGATGGAGCAAAGGGAGGAGGATTTGAAACACTTTCTGATGAAGATCTATGAGATCTCTAAGGCTTGCAGCCCTTCAGTACAGACGACCACTCAATGTAAAGAAGACAAAAACCCTTATACCATCAGTATAAATGGAGAAAAGATCGAAATGATCAAGAATTTCATAATCCAGTCATTGTTCATAGAAGCAAGAGACAAGACTGTAAAAAGGGCTATCAAGTAGAGTGCATTGGAAAGTGGATTATAAAGATGTAACTGAATTTAGCACTTTATCATTTGATCTCACCTTTAACTCACTTTAAAGTTGTTCTAGTTTTAAAATATTTTCTGCTTTCTTTTTCTATGGAGATTTTTCTCTGTTTTGTTATTGTGGTCAGCTTTTTTGACTGCTTGTTCTTGTTTTGGGATGCTTCTGGGTATCTGAAATGCAGGATGGATAAATCTGTAGTGAAAGTAACTGGATTGCTGGCTTCTTGGGAATCTGGCAGGGGAGACTGGTGGGGGGGCGGGCAGGGAGCTAATAGCAAGGAGTACCAGAAAGAAGAAATGTTCTAAAATTGATTGAGTAATGATTGTACAACTCTTGTTGATATGATTGAACTATTGAATTGAATTATGTGTGAATTGTGTCCGAGTAAGACTGTTTGGGGAAAAAAAGCTTAAAAAGCAAATCAAATCGTGTTTTGCATGGAGCAAATCTGCTGCACAAGGCCTTTTTGAAGTGTTAAAGACAAGAGCTGTCTCTTTCAGATTTTGGTGTGCCTGACCCAAGACAAGGTATTTTCAGTCACCACATATGCTTGTGAAAAGCTTGCCATGAATAAGAAAATTGAGAGGAGAAGCGACACATTTGAATCATGATGCTGGCAAAGAACATTAAAAGTGCCAGTGACTAGCAGAAGAACAAACAAATCTGTTTTGCAGGAAGTACAGCCAGAATGCTCCTAGGACTCAAGGAGGGTGAGACTTCGTCTCATACTTTGAACATGTCACTTAAACAAGCAAGGAAACAAACCTCATCCTCACCACCATGACTCATGGTGACCCCGTGTGGTTTTCTGAGATTGTAAGCGTTAAGGGAGTAGCAAGCCCTGGCTTTCCCCTGTGGAGCCAGCTGTGGTTTTGAACTGCGGACCATGCCGATCGCAGGCCAACATGTAACCGCTAGGCCACTGAGGCTCCCCGAACACATTATCAAGGGAGACAAATCCCTGGAAAAGGATATCATGTTTGGGAAAGAAAGTGGTCAACAAAAAGGAGGAGGCCTTCAGTGAGTTCATGTGACACAGTGGCTGCAACAAGAGGTTTAACAAAGTGTGAGGGTGGGAAATGATGGGCGAGCATTCTGTTTCATCATACCTGGGGTCGCTGTCTGTCAGGGTTGACCGGAGGGCACCTAATACCAATGACACAGTACTGTTTCAGACCGGAAATAAGCATGGCTCAAAAAGGAAAGGAAAAAAAGAAAAGAAAAGTTCATAAGCATAAAATATAACTTCATATCCACTCTTAAATGTAATGTCCATACAATTGCACTATATTTGAAAACCATCTGTAGGTTTGATTTGCTCACTGTACAAGGATTCCGATATATGACTAAAGGACTGAGAAGTCATATCCAAATTAAATGTGCTCCTCAGAATAAAGTGATTTACAAATCAAAGTTATAAATATTCTTTACATTTTGATGGACTGTGAACTGAAGGGGCATTGGTACAAGGTTTGGTATGATGGTTTCGTCTCCCAAAGGGAGAGCAGAGAAGGGCCATGGAATCTTAACAAGACAATGTACACAAGCATCGACCCAAGAGGATGTTTATGACAGGGTGGTTTAGAGAAGTAAAGAATTAGAGACAACCTAAAGAGCACTAGTGGATTTTTCATATTGTCAGCAATGGAACCACACAGTGGATATTGGGTGGATATTGAAAATGAGGTCGGAGAAGATTATTTAGTGACCCCACAAGATGCTTAAGGTATTAAAATGTAGAACAGTAGACACAATCTGTGCTTGGTTGAAAAGAAAACACATTTCCCTAAAAAAAAAAGACTGGAACACTTGCAGGATGTACATGAACAGGGGAATAATTTAGTGGCAAACTTACAAGGGATACACTTATCCACTCTCAATTATTTGTATCTTCTAAAGTGCCTTGGTGGGTCAGTGATCAAGTGCTTGGTGACTAAGCAGAAGCTTGACTATGCAAACCCATCCGTCACTCAGTGGTTAAGGAGGTGCCAGTTGGCTTCTTGGAAAACCCATGGGCAGGTCGCCTCAGCTCCAATAGAGTGACCATGAGTCATAATCCACTAGATGGAAGCAGATTTACTGTATTTTTGTTGTGGGCATCTGCTATTTCTGGAAACCAGGCAGGCAAGGAGTCGTGGTGGCACAGGGCTTATGTGTTCGGCTGTGCAGATCAGCACAAAGCCACCAGACAGGACTCTCTACTCCTGTTAAGTGACAGTCGCTGGGACTCACAGAAGAAGTTCTCCTCTGTCCTCCAGCATCACTAAGAGTCGGCATCGACTCGATGGCAGAGTTCTCCCTGAGAATGAATGCATCCTAATCCAATGTATTATCCTAGATGGCACTGGATCCGCTGACATATGCCTCTGTCAGAGCTTGAGGATGAGCATCACAGAAACAACTTTTGGATGTCGCCTTTGAATGGATAATAGCATTGAAAAATACAGGACACCACCACTACTCAAAGTAAGTCACTTAAAAAGTCAATTGAGTTTCTCAATCCTTCAAGGTGTTGTCTACTTATACCCAGGATGAGATCTCAAGCCTTAGTCATAGTCTTCTCATCTTGTCTATCCATAATGGAAGGGTCACCTCCGGCTACTCATATGCTTCAATGTGAAGAGTTATGACTATCAAAAGATGCCCCTTCCAGACGCAAAAGGAAACATAGATCACAAAACAGCATGCATTGCCTGTTGCCAGTTATGTAAATGTGAACACAATATTCCACTCTGTCTGAACGCACTGAGCTCTCTGGGAGTACATGCTATAAATGAATGTGGTTGTGGCTACCCCAGCATGGTATAATTTGGGTTGTTTATTTCTTGCAGGTTTCTATGTTGCCGATATATTTTTTTAAATATAAATGAAGTAGGACATTACTTTTCCAATCATCACTTTGATTTCAACAGTTTAAATCACTAATAAGCATCCCCAAAGTTTACCCCTCACCTCCTCCATTACACTTCTCTCTCACGCACGATAATGTATCAGTCATTACATCAAAATTAAATTTTTTAAAGTATGGTTTGACATTTTTAGAAATAATGTTATTTGTGTGTGTGTGTGTGTGTGTGTGTGTGTGTGTGTGTGTGTGGGCATCACTGCCTCTGGTGGTCGGGGGTGCTACCCAGCTGCCGCTGGATTTGAACTGCAAGCGGTTTGCAGTTCTGCACTCAACCACTTACACCAGAGGGGCTCAGCCCAGAAATAATGTTATTTTTGTTCACATGTTTTACTCATTCATGCTTAAGAATGCTGATGGGAATGAGCAAATTCAATAAGACCTCAAGAGTTAATTTTTTAGAAAGGATGTCACAGGGGATACAACTCAAAAGTTTTCTAGATTTATCCAAACACCTCCAGGTCTGGCCTACTGGATGAAAAGGCTTAGGACCATAGTCTCAAGGGACAGCTCAGTCAACACTGCTCATAACACTGTTTAAAATAATTTTCTATACTCTATTTTGGTGAGTAGCAGCTATTGTCTTAAACTCTTGCAAGCAATAGAATAAAGTAGAATCAGAAGAAAACCAGAGGATTCAAGACATACCAGTATCTGGTGGCCTGTCCATGGTTGTTCTGTAGCAAAGTGGGGAAAAATAAGGCTATGGCGTGTTTGCCTGTGAATAATGTTGGCATAAGGTTCTTAATAAGCCTTCCTGTAATTCTGCTCCCACTTTTTTTTTTATAATACTCAGATTCCCAGATTATTTGCTCAACATACAGATTGAAAAAGAACAAGTTTGGTGAAAGGCTACAACCCCCGACATTCACCTCTCCTGATTTAAAATAATGCAGTATAAAAAAAACGGTTCTGTTTACACAACTACCTTTTGATCCATATACAAGTTCTGCAGGCACACAGTGAAGTGTTCTGAAATTCCTGTTTTTCTCAAGGCTATCGATAGTTTGTTATGATCCATACAGTTGAATACCTTTGTATAACTAATAAAGCACACACACACATCTTTCTGGTCTTCTCTGCTTTCAGCTCCTATCCATCTGACACCAGCAAGGATATCATCATATCCCTTGTTCCACAACCCGAATCTCCTGAATCTGGCCTGAATCTCTGGCACCTCCCTGTCCATGTACTATTGCAACTATTGTTAAATGATCTTCAGCAAAATTTCACATATATGGGGTATCAATGATATTGGTTTTTAACTTGAGCATTGGAAAGGGTATAAATATGGATCCTTTCCAGTTAGTTGGCCAACTAGCTGTCCTCCAAACTTACTGGCATAGATGGGTAAGCGCTGCAGGGCTTCATCGGTTTGTTGAAAGACTTCAGTTGCTATTCCATCAATTCCTGGAGTCCTATTTTTGGACGTTGCTTTCAGCACAGCTTAAACACCTTTCTCCAGTACCATTGTTTCCTGATCAGATGCTGCCTCTTGGAATGGTGGAATGTAAACTAGTTCTTTTTGGTACAGTGACTCCATGTATTCTTTCCATCATCTTTTCCTGCCTCATTCAATATTTTTCCCATTGACTCTATCCATTTGGCAATATGAAGCTTGCATTTTTTCTTGAGTTCTTTCAGTTCAGGATAATCTGAATGAGTTTTTTTGGGGGGGGCTTTCTAACTCTAAGTCTTTGCACATCACATTATAATACTCTATTTATCTTCTTGGACTGCCCTTTGGAATTTTCTATATAGCTCTTTGACTTCATATTTTTTCTACTTGCCTTATAATAGCGAAATAAGAGACTGGTTTATAAAATAGACAGCAATACTTGTGAGGAATGTATCCCCCAAAACAATCACTTGTATGAGACCTACTGACCACCAACTAACCAAAAGCAAAGATGATCAGGCAAGGAAGACCAGGAAAGCTAGATCAATGGAAATAGCACAGACAGAATGAAAATAATGTGAATGCTGACACAGTGTAAAAACTGTAACCAACTTGTCTGATGAGAGCACTCAGAGTCAATGAGAGAGGAGGACAAAAAAGAGTGAACCATTTCCTGACCCTCCAAGTTCTAAGGACAATAGTTCTGTTCAGAGAAGCCAATGCACAGAGAGGACCATAGGAACAGTCCCACCACGAGACACAACATTCCTCACTGACCCATACATAGCACCATGAGGGAAAACACTAGGGACACAAGATGGGAATTGTGCCCTCCCTGAGCTCACTATGCCAAAGTAAGACACCGGGGGTGTGCAACAGAGCAGCAAGAACAATGAAATCTCCAGGGAACACCAAAAATAGACTGTGGGGCCAGGGCAAGGTGGCCCATCAGACTCGACTGGGAAACACTCATAAAGGACAACAATGTACCTTGAATTATTTATAGGGTTTGTAGCTGTAGTTGATATTGTTACCTTTCTGTTATTGTTGTTGTAGCTATTGTTTTATTGCTAACTGTCTTGTATGGGGCATATTGTTATTGCTGCAGGTCTATCTAGAAGGGATAGGCAGGATAAGCAAACCAGAAAAGAGAAGAACGAGATGACAGTTCTGGGGGGACATGGGAGAGAGGGAGACAGGGGGAAAGGAGTGAGTGATAACAAACCCAGGAACAAAGGAACAACAAGTGACCAAAAATTGATGGCAAGGAGGTTGTAGGAGGTCTGGTAGGGCTGGATCAAGGACAGTGTAGTCGGGAGGAATTCCTGACACCCAAATGAAGGCTGGACATAATAGTTGGACAAGAGGCATGTAAAAGGAAATAGAGGAAAGAACTAGGAGGCAAAGGACATCTATAGAGATCTAAACACAGGCATATACATATGTAAATATATTTTTATATGACAAAGAGGAAATATATCTATGTACATATGTTTATAGGGTTAATATTAAGGAAAGACATGGACAGTGGGTCCCTACTCAAGTACTCCTCCCAATACAAGAACACCTTGTTCTAATAATTTGGCAGTCTCTGATGCTCACCTTCCCAACACAATTGCTGAAGACAAAGCAGGTGCAAAAGCAAATGTGATAAAGAAAACTGATGGTGCCCAGCTATCAAGGGATAGAAAGTCTGGGGCCTTAAATGCCATTTAGCTGAGAAGCAATAAAGCCCACATGGAAGAAACACAGCAGCCTGGGTGATTATGAGGTGAGATCAGCTATCAGGCATTATAGAACAGAAAAATCATATCATTGAGGGGGAATGAGGGGGAGTGAATGAGGGGGAGTGCAGACTGGGGACCCAAAGTCCACCTGTAGACAGCTGGACATTCCCTTACAGAAGGCTCAGTGGGGGACCAGGCCATCAGGGTACAGTGTTGGAATGATGAAATATACAATGTTCCTCTAGTTTTTAAGTGCTTCCTTCCCCCACCCCTGACTATCATGATCCCAATTCTACTTTATGAATCCAGCTGGACAGGAGGATGTGCACTGGTACAGACAGGAACTGGAAACACAGAGACTTTAAGACAAAAGAACCCCTCAGGATCAGTGGTGAGAAGGGTGGAGGGAATGTGGGGTGGAAAGGGAGAACAGATTGCAAGGCTCTACATATAACCTCCTCCCTGGGGGATGGACAATGGAAAAGTGGGTGAAGGGAGATGTCAGGGGGTGTAAGAAATGACAAAATATGAATAATTTATAAACTATCAAGGGTTCATGGGGAAGGGGGAGTGGGGAGGGAGGGAATAAATGAGGAGGGAATACCAGGGACTCAAGTTGAAAGCAAGTGCTTTGAGAATGATGAGGGAAACAGATGGACAAAAGTGCTTCACAGAATGGATGTATGTGTGGATTGTGATAAGAGTTGTGCAAGCCCTCCAAAAAATGATTTTAAAAACACTGTAACCAACGTTGGGGAATAGTTTGTGTAAAAATTCTTGAATGAGAACCTAATTCAATATGTAAACTCACCTTAAACTCATTAGAATATTTAAAAACATTAGCAATGAAAAAAGATGGGGAATGATTCTGATAGTAGGATGCAGTGAGATTGCTGAAATATGTGAATGAATTCTCTGGGTTAAGTGTTTGGCCATGAGACTTACGTGACCACTGAGCATGTTATGAGGGGGATTTGTGGAGCTACTGCTTTCATACAGGCTAAGGAGCCAAAGGGTTAACTCAGCTACTGAGGAAAAAGCTGGTGGATCACACTCTCCCAGAGAGGCCCAGGAAGAATGACCTTTTCTAAAAGATCTAGCCAAAGAAAACAGGATAGCATGTAGATCTACTTTGACACGAATGTGGCTATCACAAGTAGCGATATGTCATGAATGTGACATGTCATCGCTGTCATGCCAACTGACTTGGTTGTTTTTGTTGATGGTGGTCATTTGCTTGATTGTTTGCTTTTTATGACCTCAGGATGTCTACAGTGTTGTGGCCACTTCTGCAGAAGACTATGTGGTCATCTTCCCCAAGGGAAGAATATGAAAATGTAACCATGGGGACCACCACCTCAGAGAGGATACCTGGTTGCTAACAACATAGACATAGAAGAAAATCATCTTTGGAGATCTGAACATGCAGAATTATATTGAAAGGATAGTGGAGGCGCTAAGAAAGGTGGATAATTGGAAGGTTCCTAAACACGAAGCCTAACCCTATCACTTAGTAGTGGTGTCAACTTCTTTTCCAGATTTTGGTAAGCTAGATAGCCCTTGGTCTGTGGCAGAATCACCCTCATCTCTGCTGCCTCCTTCACATGACTGTCTTCCCACTGTCCCTCCATGTTTATCTCTCTGTGTCTCTTCTCATTCATATTGGACTGAGGGCTCATCTTGCTCCAGTATGAGCTCATGTTCACATATTACATCTTCAAAGAACCTACTTTTAAATCAGGTTGCATTTACAGATATCATGACTTAGAGTGTCAGCAAACCTTTTTAGGGGACACAAATCAACCCAGAGCATCTACTTAAAATTATGGACATGCTGATGCACTGCTTAGTGCCTCTGCCAGTGAAGGGCTTATTGCCCCCAGATTCTGGGCCTGTGGCCAGCAGACAGCCTCTAGCTGCCAGTGCTTCAGGGCTGCCTCAGCTGCATGGCGGCTATATCCAAGGTCACACGGTTGGGGAGGGGGGGTTGGCGCATGACTCACATCCAATGAGCAATTGAGAAGGCAATATAAATATCGGGTTGTCCCAGGCCAGTGTGAGACAACTCTGAAGGACTCTTCTAGTTCCAGTGCACGGCATGGAGTTGGCATGGAGGCGGTCACTGAACTGCATCACAGGCTGACCTCTCCCACTGGCCACGGTGCTTCCAATCCTACCCTCCCACAGGTGAGGATCCCAAGGATGTACCCTCATAAGCCTCCTGCTCACTGAATCCCAGCGTCTGTTTCCCGAGGAGCACAGCGTAGGGCAATGGAATGACTTAAGATTTTGCTAAGTTTCTATTTCTTTCTCTAGGAGAAATCTGCCTGAGAACAAGAAGGCCGATTGCATAAGGCTGTTGCGAGAATTATGAGAAGGTGGATGTACAGCATGCATCGAAACACTTTGCACAGGACAGTTACTCAGCAAATGCTAACTTATTATTGCAATTAAGAAAGCTATAGCCGGGCTGAGCCCCGGTGGCGTAGTGGTAGTGCTCGGGACTGCGGCCCACTGGGACGGAGGTTCAATTCCAGCAGTGGGGCTGGGCCTCCTACTCCCACCACCTGAGAGCAGTGATGCCCCACCCCACCCCCCCAAAAAAAAAGAAAGCTATAGCCTACCCTTTGCCGCCCATCATCCTTCACAGCTAATCAAATTGTTTAGCCTCAATGAAAAGATTCCCGAAGACAGGGCAAAGAGCGAACCTTTGTTGGCAGAGATAGGAATGAGGAGGGTTTTGGAGTAAGGGACCCAGACCCAGCTGCCATGGTATCCATTCCAACTCAGGAGGGACCTATGTATGACAGGGTTGCATTGGGATTCATATGGTCTTTCACAAGTAGATTGCCAAACCTTTCTATCGCAGTGCCCCGGCATGGACTCAGACCTGCAACCCGTTGGTTTGGCTTAGCAGCAAAGCTCACGGACTCTTGGCACCACCGAGGGGTGTTGCTAGACAAGGGCAGTTCGAAGGAGGCTGCATCCTCCGAATTCAAGAGTTGGGAAACGGGCACCTCATTTGTCGGTGAGACTCTTACAGCTTTTTTGGTATCAGCCCGTTCGTTAGGGCCTGGCCACATTGAGGCAAATTTACCAAGTCAAGATCCTGGCCTATTGCGGGCCGGATTACCCAATAATCGAGGCGAGCACAGGCTTACGTGTGCGTGCTTGTTTACTGATTTTTAGTGAATAGTTACTGGGGACCCTGCCAGAGAGTGTACACTTGAGAAGAAGCTTTGATTCTGGAAGAAGGTGCCGTGGGGTCGGGAGGGAGACAAATTCCAGGCAGA
>PVJH01015134.1:23989-54841 GCA_004026705.1 Nesogale talazaci
TCCACTCACCCGTCACATTTCTTGGGCTTTGGCACCTGGTTCGTGATCCTCCCCCACGGCCAGCCTGCCTTCTCTTCACATGTGGTGCTCCATTCTGCGCAGCAGCGGAGTGATTGATGACTGTATAGTGCCTGGGACTTTTTGTTCCCTGGGTTGTTTTTCTATCTGCCTTTTGGCTGAATTTTCCTCGAGAAATCTGTGTCCTGGGTATAGATTTGGCTTTGAAAGAGCTGCCCATCTGGATTTGTTTGGTTATAGAATGCTGTCTTAGAGTCAAAGTTATGACTGTTCACGATGAAGGCCAGACCTGTGGATGCTGTTCTTGAGACCAGAGATTGTCTGGGGCCTCTGGGGCTTGAAGAAGCACAGGAGGCGTGTGATCTGTTAACATCGTCTGGTGTTCTAAAGACGCCCGATTAGTCCCCAAACTCTGGCCACTGAAATGCTGAGCAGCCTTGGGCTGCCAATCTCGGTGCACAGTGCCCATAAATTGTAGAAATCAGACTTCAAGGATAATCATTTAGCTAACACATAATTTTTTTCTGATGGTTTATTGACACTCAAAAAATAATGTTTGTCGCCCTTTGAGTTTGGACTACTGCACGCTGATGGCCTACCATCTGGCACCAGTAGGAAATAAGGTCATTCTCTCTAAAATAAAAAGAAGACTCTCAATTAAAGAGAAAAATCGCTTTCAATGTAAATCATTCTAATACCTATTACATACTCTGTACCTTTAAAATATCCAGATTATTGAATACTGATTATCTGTCAGTGATTTAAATATATCATTGCATTTAGCCCTGCACAGTAGATATTTTTATTACTATTTAGCCAGTGAGGAAATGGAAGCTCAGAGAACTTATATAACTTGGCTAAATCCAGAGTCTGGGTAAGTGCCAAGAATGAAGATCTGAATCCAATTTTGTCCAATTTCAAATCTTGGATGTCGCGCTTACTTTCTAAAAATTAGAGATTTGCAAACCTATTTTAACTTTTCCTTGATGAGCTAGGGACAGAATTAGGAATGTCGGTGGTAAGAATGCAAAAGTAATGACTTAAGTCAGACTCTTGGTTGCAGAGACAAATTTGGTAGTGCTTACTCTTAAGCAAAGAAAGAAACATTACTTAGCTGATGGAACTTGAGATACAACTCCACCTCTGTTGCTCTGCCTTCCTCCCCTCTCATCTCTGCTCCCTCTCTGTATCTGTCTCTAATTCTCTTTCCAAAGATAATTGGCACCCAGTGCAGTGACTATATGACATCATCAGAGATCTTTAATACCTCTTAGCTTCCTGCTTTCGCTTTCTTTTGTTCTTGTTCTCTTTATCGGCATACGACTGGTCACATCTCTAGACGCAACTCAGGTTCTTCTACCATACTAGAATACAGGAAGCAGGTAAAGAACAGAAAAAGATTTTCCTTTTTCCTTAGGGATGACTCCGTGAGCAGTTGAAGATCCTAGTCTACGCTCATGGGGTTTCCAATCTGTCAGAGGAGAGAAGCATTGAAAGGCTAATCACGGGCTGAGCCCTGGTGGCGTAGTGGTTGTGCGCGGGACTGCGGCCCACTGGGACGGAGGTTCAATTCCAGCAGTGGGGCTGGGCCTCCTACTCCCACCACCGGAGAGCAGTGATGCCCCCCCGCCCCCCCAAAAAAGAAAGGCTAATCACACAGATAAGGAATTGTTGAGAAGACCTGAGAATACCCAAAAGAAATGAGTGTAAGTCTAGAAGACAGGTTCAAGAATGTTCACATGGCTGTATTTATAATAGTTCAGAATTGTAACTGTCCAGAAGTCACCAAAATGTCTCCCAGTAGGGGAGTGGATAAATAAATTGTCATATAGTTATATAATGGAATACTATGCAGCAAGTTAAAAATACGGACAAACATGCAGCAAAATGGATAACTCTCAAAGGTACAATGTTGAATGAAAGGATACAACCATAAAAGTACATGTTATATCCCCTGTATTTGAAGTGCAAGATGAGGCAATAGTGAGAGATATCAGAATAGTGGTGACCTCTGAATGGGTGCTATTGATTGAGACTTTTGAGAGCACTGGGGATGGTTTAGGACTTGATTTGAATGCTGAATTTGTCACTATAAGCAGATGTAAATTCATCAAGGTATACACTTTGCTCTGTGAACATTTTACCTCGTTTTGAGGCAATCAAGCAGATATAGCCCCTAAAAAGGAAAGCTCAGCCTTTGTTGTTTTTGGGGAGGGGAGGGGCATCACTGCCCTCTGGTGGGAGTAGGAGGCCCAGCCTTGCTCCTGGAGAGCTGCTGCTGAATTTCAACCACAAACCCAGTGGGCCCCCGTCCTGCACATAACCACTACGCCACTGGGACTCAGCCCCAAAAGCTCAGGCTTTGAAAACAAAACAAAACAACCGCAACAAAACCTGCCCAGGACACTTGTCATTGGATCTGTACTTTTCACAGTACAAACATACTAGCATGACTATGTTAGCCAATGGTCATCAATCCTGCCTGCACATTGAATCATCTTTAAATATAATATGTGTGTGTGTATATATATATATATATATATATATATATCATTGTGGTTTAGCTGAAAATTTACACAGCAAATTAGATATACAAATTGCTCTGTGACATTGTCGTGTGTCAACACTCTCATAATTCCTACCCAACCTGTCCATTTCCATCCCTCCATTTTCCTGCCCCCACCTTGCTTCTCATCTTCAATTTTGTGTAAATATTGCCCATCTGGTTTTGTGTAGTTGATTGTTTCAAGATGCATATTTCTCATGTGTGTTATTGTTGTTTTATGGGAAAATTATTTGGCTGAAAAGTGGTGTGGTAGTTACACAGTTTCATGTCAACTTGAACATATGTAATAGCTCAAGGGTGATATTCAACCTGTGAATCAGGTCACAGCCTTGTGGACGTGGCCTTCTCTTAAGGAGGGCATCGAGAATCTTTCCCCTCCTCTGCTTTCATCTTCCTGCTGGTGGGCCACTCTGAGACCTGCCAGAGCCCTGAAGATGCATTCACTGCCATTGGATCCACAAGACTTTGCACCCACTGCCTTGTGATCTTCCTGCATTCTGCATCATTGCAATGTGGCTGAGTGAGTCTGAGTGAGTTTGGGGCTTTTGGACTACTATCAGACTTATGGACTTGAGTTAGACTGGGTCACAATGTTTGCCCAATATATAATTACTTCTTTTCTTTTTTTATGATTTTGTATTTTTATTGGCAAAGTTCATATGAACAAATTAAATACTTAAAATCAAAGGCCAGTTCTTAGGTTTCACTTGTTTATTGGTCACACTTGTTTATTTCACGTGGATTAAGTAAGCCTTTCCCTAACACCTTTTTTTTAGGCATCACTGCCCTGGTGGTGGGTAGGAGGCCCAGCCTTTGCTCCTGGGAGCTGGAATCGAATCTCCATCCCAGTGGGCCACAGTCCCGCGCACAACCACTACGCCACCGGGGCTCAGCCCCTCCCTAACACCTTTAACACAAACAAGTCGAAGCTATGAAAGTACCTACCGATCGATAGGCAACATGTTTACATATTTCTACGATTCAGAGTTAGCTCAAACACCCCATAGGCGTATCATAGGGCTTTCTCATGCGAGTGTTCTGTCATAGAATTCATAGATTATGTAGCAAATTCAGTCAACAGAAAAGGGTGGCTCATAGGTTGATCACCTAGAATATTAATTGGCCAAAAGTTAAAACTCAACAATCCTGATTCTGCAAATACATGAAAGTTTATCATCACTTTTGAGAAACACTGTCAGATGTCCACTGCTGTGTGCACATTATCTTTTGGCATTATACCTGGTACTCTGCTCCCCATTATGAGAGTGACCAGGGGTCTTTTAAATTTCAGCATTTTTGGGGGGGCATCACTGCCCTCTGGTGGTGGGAGTAGGAGGCCCGGTCTTTGCTCCTGTGGAGCCACAGCTGGAATTGAACCTCCATCCCTGTGGGCCGCAGTCCTGCGCACAGCCACTACGCCACCGGGGCTCAGCCCTAAATTTCAGCATTTTATTTAGACTAAGCAGTCAATAAAAATCAGTTCATTTCCTATAATACAAGCCAAGTGTGCTTATCCTTCATTCCACCTTCTCCCCCCAAATTAAAGTTGTTTTCATCGTGTCTGTCTGTATAAAACCTACCTACTAACATTTTGTAGAGGTGGCCCAATGATTATAAATTGATGACATTTTTTCCCACACAGAGCAGGAGAGCAACCTGTTCTGCAGTGTGGTTCCCCCCTACCCCCCAACTTTTTGCTTCACTCCTCTGCCACACCTACCTGGCCAAACACTAAGCCCTCAGAGTTTATAAAGATACCCAACCTGAATGAGTTTAAAAATTTATCTGCACAAAAGAAATTTAAAAACTTTATGTACAACAAATTTGTTTTTAAAAATATAAAAATAATATCTGTCACTCCTGTCATGCTGACACTGGACATATATATATACACATGCAGGAGAAGTTTCAATTTGCTTCTGACAACAGTAGCTCATATAGATTTAATATGAACACACAAAACTGAGTTTTTAGACAGAAGAGATGTGTATTCAAAATACTTCACATATAAATACTGCAACGCTCTGCACGTATAGACGCCAGTAATGATAGCTTCTGTTGGACTTGATTAAAAGTATGACCATCTAAAATAAACTAATAGGAAACACACTAAAAACTCTAACAGTTGAAGAATCTACAATCTTAACTTTAATAAAACCCAAATGTACAAAATACAAACTATAAAAGCAAGGAACGGTTACAGCCATGCAAGATTTTAAACAGTGCACAGCAATATAATTAAAAACAAAGATTTATCTAACACTTGAAGATCAAAAGGTCAATAATTTCTACCAACACAATGTTTGACAAGGATTTAGAAAAGGAAGTCTTTGCTGGTATAAATCAGAGTTTCGGATTCATACGGCCAAGTCTTCAGTCTCTATCACTTCTGGAGAAAAACTGCCTGCTCAGGAAATCAAGTCTTTAACAGTTGACTTTATGAAATCCTTTCTTTTGGTTAAATCATAAGCAGGGTAACTTTCATATACACCTCTTTGCAAATCGGCTTCATCGTGACTTCCTCCAAGCTGGCATTTGCCAAGAGTTTCTTGACGGTTTCCTTTAACTCTTCATCGGTGGGTACTTTTTCCAATTTCTTAATTAAAGGTCCATCATCAGAACTATCATCAGATTCACTCCCTTTTTTGGAATGATTGTGAGTTTTTTTGGTGGTGCTACTATCTGCCTTCTTCACATTAGCACATGGGACGGATATTTTGCTTTCTGCAGTCGCTTTGGGTTTCGGCTTTTCTTTTTTAGAAGGCTTCTGGGGCTGCTCCTCTTTACTTTCCTTGTCTTCCTCGTCTGAAGACTCTTGCTGTTTTGTTTGTTTTGTTTTGTTTTGTTTTGTTTCATTTCGTCACTACTAGATTCATCGGACAGAATCTCGGGACACTTGGTTCGCTTAGCCTTCCTGGCCATTCCGGAACTGCTCCGCTCTTTTTGCTGCCTTTTTTGCTGGAAGATTTTTTGGACTTGGGCAATGGCTTGCCGGAAGGCTTTGGATGCATGAAGAAATTCAAGATCCGCTTCCCCAGTTCACTGTTCACACCTGATCTTTCCAAATCAAGAACCTCGCAGATGCTTTTTAACATGGCATTTCTGAACTTCTTCAACATTTCTTCCTTCTTTTTATGTTGGGCACTTCCTTTTTCAAAAGGAAAGCCACTGAACTGACCCACATTCTTCTTTAATGAGGACACCGTGCCTGGTCTGTTGTAAAGCAGTTTGCGTAGGTTTCTAAGTTCATCAGTTTTCTTCTTACTCAAAGAGAAATGTATCCTTTCAATTTCACAAAGTTTCTGTCCCTGGTCTTGTGCCATTGTAAACGGCTCTCTCCGTCAGGAGGACACGCGCATTGTCAGCCTCTCCACTTTCTTCTTTTCCCTCTTGTCTTCCACAATCCGACTTTTTTCTTTTTCCTCCTCTTCTTCCTCGTCGTCGTCGTCATCCGCTTCTTCCTTTTCTTCCTCGTAGGGCACCTGGGGCTCCTTCGGGGACCTGGCCTGGGCCGGGGGTCCTCGCCATCCAAGACAAGCTGCGGTCCGCATGCGGGGCGTCGGGGCTGCGGGGTGGGGGGAGGTGAGAAGCGGAGGTCCCGAGCTGAGCCGCCTCGGATCCGATGGCAGCCCACCTCAGAGCCAGGTCTGTGGACCCCCCGCCCGCCCCCGGCGATCCTGCCGGCCCCGCCCCCCCCTATAATTACTTCTTGATATAAAGCATTTTTTTGCAAATATATCAGTGTCAGTGGACTCGTTTCTCTAGTTGACCTAGGCTAACACAGACACGTAATCCAATTGTATTTCCTCTTCACTTTTTTTTTTTTTTAACACTGACACAACTTTTATTTGGGTCAAAAGGGAGACCGAATGATAACATACTACATTTAACATAACTACATCTGCCATACTAGATTTTAGCAGGTTCTTAATCTGATACCAAGTCTATTCATATCCCTTGGCTATGATCAGATGGGATTCACGGGAGGTTTGATCCGTGTGGGGACTCTTCAAGTGGATTCTGCAGTGTTTGACTAATTTCACTTAGCAAAACATCCTCCAGATTCACGTAAGTTAAAAAATGTTTTGTGAACTCATCTTTATTCTTTATTCATAGGTAGTATTCCATGGTATGTATTAATCAAAATTTACCCAGTCATTCATTAATGAGCGCGTGGGCCCTTAGGTGGCTTCCATCTTTTAGCTTTTTTGCATAATGCTGCAGTGAACACAGGTGTGCACATGTCTATCCATGATCGCCATCCGCGGTCATGGAGTCGATTCTAACTCCGAGGGATCTTCTATAGGGCTGCTGGCGCTGCAACTCTTAATGAGAGCGGACTCCAAAAGCCAAAAAAGCCATCTTCCTGCCATGGAACCAATGCTGAGGCAAAGTGGACCCCCTGGGAATGGCTGAGATCGCCACTGTTGGTGCAAGTCGAAGGCCTCATCTTTCTCCCCCAGAGCAGCTGGTGGTTTCCAACGGTGGGTCCTTTGGGTTGCAGACTGATGTGTAACCACTACGCCACCAGGGATCCTGCATGGAAACAGGCAGGCTCCTCTTTATTCCACAGAGCAGCTGGTGGGTTTGAAATACTGGCCTTTGATGCTAAGCATCAGTCTGATGCTTACCTCGCAGCGCCACCTAGGCTCCTTTTAATCGTGCTATTACTTTTATATTGTTTGGGTATCTACACCTAGGAATGGGACTTGGGGATCTTGGATTTTTCTATGTCTAACTTACTGAGGAAGTGCCACCCTGTTTTCTATGGTGGTTCTACCAGTTTGGAATCCCACTAAGCTGAATGTAAGAATTCCAATAACCATACATACTTGCTAACATTTGCTGTTTTCTGTTTGTTTTTTAAACCGGTGTCACTTTAATGGGGGGGTGAGGTGTTATCTCATAGTAAGGTTGATTTACATCTCTCTAACAGCTAGTGATCGAGAGCATCCCTTCACCCATTTGCCAGCCAATCAAGTGAGCACCTCTAAGGAACTGGAGCCTTACTGCCACTGTGGGCTAAGCCCTGAGCTACTCTTTGGAAGAAGGATGAGGCTGCTTGCTTCAGAAGCCCCACAGAAGAGTTCTACTCTGCCCTCCAGGGTTGGTGTAAGTGGGAAATGGACTTGGCAGCTGTAGATTTGGGGTTTGGAAGAGATACTTAAGGAACGCTGAGGGACCAGTGGTAGGATTTTGTCCTTACAGTTTCTAGATGACATTTCTGGCCAATGTGCCTGAGTTGCAGCCACGAGTCAATGGTTAATGGAGGCTTGTGAATTGCTGTGATGTTGAACAGGTTTCAGTACACCTTTCAGACAAAGGCATACTAGGAAGGAAAACATGACTCTCTAAGCAAAACAGAAGCAACCAGTGAAAACCCTATGGCTCCTAATGGTTTGATCTTGTTGTACATGGGGTTCCCATGAATTGTGCGAAGGCTGGAGGGCACACAATGTCTTCTTGGGTGAAGTATTTTCTTATGTCCCTTGATCATGTTTTGATTGGATTGCTTGTCTTTTTGCTGTTGAGTTGATAAAGTTTTCTATATATGTATTTTTTTGGGGGGGGGCATCACTGCTTGCCAGTGGTGGGAGTAGGAAGCCCAGCCCCACTGCTGGAATTGAACCTCCATCCCAGTGGGCTGCAGTCCTGCGCACAACCACTACGCCACTGGGACTCAGCCCTATATATGTATTTTAATGATTAGATAGACCCTTATCAGATATGTCATTGTAAAATTCCACTCCCCTCCAGCTTGCAGATTCTCTTTTCCTGATGAGCAATAAGTATTTAATTATCTAAGAGGACCCAGTGCCTAGCTTATGTTCTTCTGTTTGTGCATCTTTTTCTTCTATGTTTAATAAGTACATTTATGACCCAAAATAGGATCCCTAGGGCTGAGCCCTGGTGGCATAGTGGTTGTGTGTGGGACTGCGGCCCACTGGGATGAAGGTTCAATTCCAGCTCCACAGAGCAAAGGCTGGGCCTCCTACTCACCAGAGGGCAGTGATGCCCAAAAAAACAACAAAAAAAATTAGGATCCTTAGCTCTGTCCTTATGGCACATCTATGAATTTTAGTTTTAACATTAAGGACTTGTTTTTCCATTTGCAATTAAATTTTTAACATGGTATCAGGTAGGTACACTGTTTCATTTTTATGCACATGTATACATTTGTCAGCACTATTTGTTAATGTCTGTTCTTCCTTAGCAAATGAACCTTGACCCTCTGTGGAGCATCAGTTATCCATAAAGGGGTTATTTTACTTCTGAGTCTTCACTTCTGCTCCCTCGGTCAATGTGTCTGTCATTGTACCAGTGTCACACTGTTTTGACTATCATGGCTATATAGTTACAAGTTCTGAAACTCAGAATTGTGAGACTTTCTATATTTTTTCTAAGCCATCTTCTTTTTAATATATATATATAGGCATCACTGCCTCTGGTGGTGGGAGTAGGAAGCCCAGCCTTTGGTCCTGTGAGCTGGAATTGAACCTCCATCCCAGTTGGCCGCAGTCCCGCGCACAATCACTGTGCCACTGGAGCTCAGCCTTCTTTTTAATTTTTAAACTTTAATTAGACTTTAACCATAAGAAATCTATTTACCTGGTTGAATACTCAACAGATTAAAAAGAATTCCAAGTCCTGGACCCAGTGAGAGACAACCACATTCCCCAGTCTTGTAAATCTTTTCAGAAATATTTTATGAACATGTAAGCAAACAGAAACACACATTATGCATTTCCTCCTAGCAGACAGTGATGTACTGAAATTCTGACCATTTCATTCACAGAGCACTATATCTTGGAGCTTTTTCTTTATCAGAACATGAAAACCTTCCTTGGTATTTTTTTATAGTTGCACAGTATTCCAATATGTAATTTTGCTATCATTTTATTTTAAAGTCCTGGGGACTTTGGAAATTTACTAATTCCTTGACCGTTCACCCGATATAATTCATTAGATTAGTTGAGACTTGGATATGCTGTGCATCAGGGTTTGCGAACTACCATAAAAAACACCCCTTCACACACACACACACACACACACACACACACACACACCCACACACAAACTACTGTCATTGAGTGGATTCTAACTCACAGTGACCGTACAGAACAGCGTAGACCTGGACTTGTTAGTTCCTGACACTCATTTAAAAAAACTTACTAAAATCATTTTAAGGGCTGAGCCCCGGTGGCGTCGTGGTTGTGTGCGGGACTGTGGCCCACTGGGATGGAGGTTCAATTCCAGCAGTGGGGCTGGGCCTCCTACTCCTACCACCGGAGAGCAGTGATGCCCCCCCCCAAAAAAATCATTTTATTGGGGGCTCGTACATCGTTTTTCACAATTCATAAGTACATAGACTGTGTCAAGCACCTTCACATGCCTGCTGCCATTATCGTTCTCCAGATATCCGCTTTTCCACTTGAGCCCTTAATATCGGCCTCCCTTCCTTTCCCTTCTGTCTCTGCTCCCCCCACGAATATTCAATACTTTATAAATTATTATTGTTCTGTCATATCTTACACTGCCTGGCATCTCCCTCTACCCACTCCTCCGATGTCTGTCCTCCAGATAGGAAGTTATGTGTAGATCCTTATAGTTGGTTCTGTCTCTCTACCCCATCTTCTCTCCACTCATCCGGTAACTCCAATCTGACCGCTGGCCCCAAGGGGCTTGTGTTAGTCTGGATAGACTAGAGGAACAAATTTCAAAGCCACACGTATGGATATAAGGAATGGGTTTATATTCAAGGGGAACTGGACATTGAGAAAACATCCCAGCCCAGTCCAGCTCAAAGTCACAAGTCAGATATTAACCCATATGCCCGAAATCAGTCCATAATGTCTCCTTCTGACTCCAAAGTCACAGGTCAGTGGGTGCAGAGTCCCGGCACCGACAGGGGTCTCCCCATGGCTCCTCACTTCCAGGGTTCAGGGTCCATCAACAGCATCCCATGGTGGCAGAAGCAACTCATCGCTGGAAGAGGCCTCCATGTGGCTGCCCCAGCCTCAGAGATCTGGCTCCATCAGAGCAAAGCCATGTGGTTTCTCCTGGCTACTCCAGCCTCCTAGACGCCGCCATTCTATGTTGCCTGTGATTAATCATCTCTGAAACTAACTCCCAACAACTGGGGAAGATAGCTTCTCATCTTCACGAGGGAAATATCGTGAGATTTCCCAGGAGTCTCAGATAAAAGCCATGCCCACACAGAGGCCTCATCGGCTACTCAATGGCTATCTCCAGATTAACAGGCCAGACTCCACCCCTACATTTCAATCATAAAATTAACATAAGCACATGACTGCCACAGGGCTCATCTATCCTGGGTTCCTCATATCTCCAGCTCCCCTCTCTACTAGTGTATCTTCTCCAGTCTAGCTGGATTTGTAAGATAGAGTTGGGGCCATGACAGTTGGGGGGAGGAAGCCTTCAGGAACTAGAAGAAAGTTGTATGCTTCATTACTACTTCACTGCACCTTGACTGGTCTGTTTCCTCTCCACGACTCCCCTGTAAGGAGTGACCAATTGCCCACAGTGGGTCTTGGGTCCCCACCCTGCTCTCCCTCTCATTCATAGTGATGTGATTCTTGTTCTTTGATACTTGATACCTGCTCCCTACGATCCCTCTTGATCACACAGGCTGGTGTGCTTCTTCCATGTGGGCTTTGCTCCTTCTGCGCTAAATGGCCACTTGTTTATCTTCAAGCCTTTACGACCCCAGATGCTTTATACTTTGGTAGCTGGGCACCATCCATTTCCTCCACTCTGTTTGCCTCTGTACCCATTTATCTTCAGCAATTGTTTTGGGAGGGTGGACACAGATTGATTTTGACTTTTGTTCTTTGATACCTGGTACCTGATTCTTTCGACCTCGCATGGTCTCACAGGCAAGTGAACTTCTTTTGTGGTGGGGTTTGCTGCTCCTGAGCTAGATGGCTGCATGTTTACACTCAAGCTTTTAAGACCCCAGACGCTTTATCTTTTGAAAATTGGGCACCATTGGCTATCTTCACCACTATTGCTCATGCTCCCACATGTCCTCAGTGGATGCCTCAAGAAGATGCGCACATGGTGATATGGTTTTTTTCTGTTTGATGCCTATGACCTAATCCTTTTAACACCATGTGTCTACATTGGCTGGTGTGCTTCTTCCATGTGGGCATGGCCACTTCTCAGCAAGATGGCCTTTTGTTTATCTTTAGGCTTTTAAGACCCCAGATGTCATATCCTTTGAGAGCAGGGCACCATCAGCTTTCTTCACCACATTTACTTATGCACCCATTTCTTTATGTTGTGCCCAACACAGATCTAGTTTATTGGTCCACTTTATTCCAACCCTTGGTGCTAATGTACTAGATCTCAGAAATCTGGTTCAGGGTTTTACAAACTTAAGTGAATTGCTTCCCTTTGATTAGTAGAGAAAGTCATAAATAAGATTCTCATTTATTTATTTATTTTTGTTTTTTTTCGGGGGGCGCATCACTGCCCTCTGGTGGTGGGAGTAGGAGGTCCAGCTTTTGCTCCTGTGGAGCTGGAATTGAACCTCCATCCCAGTGGGCTGCAGTCCCGTGCACAACCACTACACCACCGGGGCTTAGCCCAATATTCTCATTTATATGAGCGACACGAAATTGAGAAGGCCTGAATCAACATACAAAAGTAAGAGGTGGGTAGCATGGTGCACTCTGGAAATTTGCAGACAACAAAGACCATTTCAGGTAGGGGAAGTGCAAACTAGAAGCCATAGACTGGGTGAAGTTCCTTCAAGAGCCTTGAACTTTAGAAAAATGGTAGCTCCACCCAGCATAATTCAGTGAATGATAGTATGCCAAGAAAATACATTCCAAACCATACTTAGGACCCATTGGGTTATCCCCAAACTGAGGGGGGTGATCATTCAGTGGGTCAATAATTAAACAAACTGTAGTGCATTAATGTTATAATGGAATACTGAATCTACATTTATATGTGACAATAGGAAAATAGATCTATGTACATATATTTATATATTAAGTATCAAGGTAGCAGACAGACATTGAACTGCTACTCAAGTACTTCCTCTGCAAACACTTCATTCTAATGACCTGGCACTTCATGATGCTCACCTTCCTGAGACAATTACTGAAGACAAAATGGTGTATAGCAAATGTGGTGAAGAAAGCTGTGGTGAAGTACGTGGATATCAAAAGAAATAGCATCTGGGGTCTTAAAGGCTTGAAGATAAACAAGTGACCATCTAGTTGAAAAGCAACCAACCCCACATGCAAGAAGCACATCAGCCTGTGTGATCATGAGGTGTCGATGGGATCGGGTATCAGGCATCAAAGACACAGAGCAAAAAAATCTTATCAGTGTGGATGAGGGGGAGTGCAGGGTGGACACCCAAACCCCATCTATAGACAATTGGTCATTCTCTTACAGAAGGGTCATAAGGAAGAGATGAATGGTACAGTATAGCTCTGATGAAACATACAACTTCTCTCTAGTTTTTCAATGCTTCCCCCACTTCCATTAACATGATCCCAATTCTACCTTACAAATCTAGCTAAAGCTGAGATTGTACATTGGTATAGATAAGAGCTGGAAACACAGAGAATCTAGGACAGATAAACCCCTCAGGACCAATAATGACAGTAGCAATACCAGGAGGGGAAGGGGAAATTAGGGGGAGAAAGGGGGCACCGATCACAATCATCTATCTATAACTCCCTCCCTGGGGGATGGACAACAGAAAAATGGGTGGAGGAAGACATCAGACAGTGTAAGACATGAAAAAATAATAAAAACTTATAAATTATCAAGGGTTTGGGAGAGAGGGAAGGTGGAGGAGAAAGAGAGGAAAAATGAGGAGCTCAAGCAGAAAGAAAGTGTTTTGAAATGATGATGGCAACAAATGTACAAAAGTGCTTGACACAATGTATGTATATATGAATAGATTGTGATAAGAGTGGTATGAGCCCCCATAAAATGATTTAAAAATAATCCCACTGCATGCCCCCCAAAAATAATACCACTGAATCATTAAAAGAAATAGATTATTGATCCATGCAACAACTTGGATGGATCTCAAAGGAATTAAGCTGACTGAAAAAAAGCAATTTTCCAAGGATTTGCATACTGTATGATTCCACTTATATAACGTTTTCAGATGGCAGATCAAAGCAATAGAGAATCAATGAATGGTTTCCAGGGAAACTATTGCATTTCCCAATTGCCTCGGATGCATGTGAAAGTTGGACAATAAAGAAGATCGTCAAAGACTGACACATTTGAAAGACGGTCTTGGTGAAGAACATTGAAAGTGCCACGGACTGCCAGAACAACACACCATTTTTTTCTGGAAAAAAAAAAAAGTACAGCCAGAAAGCTCCTTTAAAAATTGAGGATGATGAGACCTTGTCTTCCTTAATTCAGACATGTTCTCAGGAGAGATCAGGACCTGGAAAAGGAGACTTTTGTTGTTGTTAAAGTAGACAGTCCGTGAAAAAGAGGAATATCTTCAGCAAGATGGGCTGACTCAGTGCCTGCAATGCTGGGCCCAAAATGACGACAAATCTGAGAATGGCTCAGGAGCGGTCGGTGCTTCATTCTGTTGTATGACGTTGCTGTGAGTAACGGAATCTGGGCATCCAACAACCACGTTTCGGGAGGAGAGAAGACAGGAGGTCACCATGAGTGTAAAGACGTAGCACCAGAGATCCTGGTGGTGGGAGAACAGTTCTTGAACTTGACTGTTGTAGTGGCTACACAAAGCTCTGTGTATATGATACAACTACCCAGATCTAAACACACACACACATATGTAAAACTGGTGAAATCTGTATATGATCACCAGATTGTATCGGTACTAACTTTCCAGTTGGGGTATTGGGTTATAATCATGCAAATTGTTGCTTTTAATTGAGACTGGCTGAAGGCTACATGAGATCGCTCTGTATTATTTCTTATAGCTTGCATGTGACTCTACGGTTATCTCAAAATTTAATTGAAACAATTAATAAGCCCAGAATATTAGAGTGAGGGAAAAGTAGAATGGAAATTCAACATCTATATTGATTACCCCCAATCAAAAAGGGGATAGTTCTTGATGTTTAATAAAAGCACATTCAGAAACAATGAAATCAGGTGTTTTATCACATCATGAGCCATGAGCTTAAGAGACTTATTAATACAAGAGATGCTAGAGAATAAAGACATCCATATCTTTTATAAAGCATTAATGGCACAGGTGGGGAAGAGGAGAGGGAAAGAGGGAAATTTTGCTAAGTTTGCACAGAGTGGATGCTAATGGTGGTGGCATCACTTGGGAAAGGGTAGCAAATATGACTCTACAATGCAGAATGCAAGCAATGTTACCAAGCTGTGGGTATAGAAATTGTTAAAGAAAAAAAGTAATAATGCTCTGAGGACACAGTCGGTTAAACGTGGGGCCACACTTTGGGAGAAAAGTGAATCAGTCTGCTTCTTAAAAGATTTTGCAATTAGCAGCCCAACACATAACCACTCCACCACTATGTGGTACATCCAACTAAAAGATTTAGAGTCTAGAGACCCCATGCACAGAGAACTTTTACTTTGCCCTATAGGATTGCTGAGTTGGAATGAACTGACTTCAAAGGTTTGGGGTTCTGAAAGAAACACTTGAGGAAAACAACTCAATGTAAGGAAGACCAACATCCTCACAAGGGGACCAATAGATGACATCACGATGAATGGAGAAAAGGTCGAAGTCAAGGACTTTGTCTTACTCTGTCCACTATCAGTGCTCAGGAAAACAGTAGTCAAGAGATCAAAAGATGCCTCACCTTAGGTAAATCTGCTGCACAAGACCTCTTTAGAGTACTGAAGTGCACAGGTGTTACCTTGAGGACTCAGGTGCACCTCACCACCTAACACATGGTCTTCTCCATTGCCTCGTATGCATGTGAAAGTTGGGCGTTAAATAAGAAGGACGGAAGAAGAAGTGATGCATTTGAACTGTGGTGATGGGAAAGAATATTGAAAGTATCATGGACTTTCAAAAGGACAAACCAATTTTTGTTGCAAGAAGTAAGTGCTCCTTACTGGCAAGCATGGCAAGATTTCATCTGATGTGTCGTGGATCTATTCTATTATCAGTAGAGACCAGGCCCTGGAGACGGAACCTGTTTGGTAAAGCAGAAGGGCAGGGAAGCAGAGAAGACCCTTGAAGAGATGGATTGACACAGTGGCTGCATCAACAGGCATAGGAACAATTGTGAGGCTGGCACAGGACCATGTAGGTTTTCTTGAGTTCTGTGTAAGACAGCTATGGATCACAGCCTACTTGATGGCATCTGTTAACAACAGCAGCAGCAGCAGCAAAGCATTTCTGGTTTTGAAGTGTAGTCTGTGGACATTCCTAACAAACCCCGTTTTTATGAGTATGGTCTGTGAGTCCTGTGTGACCCTTGCAATAAATGATCAAGCCTAGCAGAGAAGTAGAGAGCTTGAGAAGTAGAGAGACGGTTGGTCTGGAATTGGTGTGAGGTTTGAGTCTCTTTCCCCTTTATGAAGTCAGAGGTGGTCCGACCCTTTCAAAAACACCTCTGCACCCTTTTAACAACATCAAAAAGAGCCAGGCGCCTTCACAACAAAGTCACAATGTGGGATGTGGACTTATTTAAATGTGTGTTAGAATACACACACACACACACACACACATATATATTCAATAAAACATTTCCTATATTGACATTTGAAAAATAACACTATTCTCTAACAGTCTTTTATTTCCGGTCATCAAATTTCCAAAGATCCCTTTCTCTCTTTTTTTAGGACGACCTTTTAAAAATTGTGGGAAATTGATGTGTCTTAGTTATTTAGTGTCGTGCGTTTAGACTGGGGGGTCTAGAGAGCCGAAATGAGTGCCCTGCATATATGTATAAGAAGGCACTTTATATCAAGAAGTAATTGTGTATCAAGAAGGCATCCTAAACCAGTCCAACTCAAGTCCATGGGACACGCTAGCTGGAGGCCTCTTCAGTCTCACGTAGGAGCGGACCAATGAAGTCGAAAGGTGAGGTGGGAAGCAAGGCGGTCACAGGGTGGTGGGTGCCGAGTAGAATGGATCCATCATGGTTGGTGGTAACAGAGCAGTGCACCAGCAGTGCCTAGGTTGCTTGTCCACAGGGCACCCCCCAGGAGCCAGACACAGGTAGGTTCTCAGCAAGCAGAAGGGCAAAGGGCAAGAGAGAGATATCCTCGTGTCTCTATTAGAAAGAGGTCAGCCATATCCCCAAGGTGCATCACCAGGCCACCTCTTGATGGACAGTTTGGATTTCACCCCTACCTCCACACAGGTACCATTACGTTGGTATTAAATCTAATCACCACAGTGCTCCAATAAGAGAAATATCATGAGTGACTGACTTTAACAAACAGGGATTTGTTTTCTCACCTCTTAGGAGACTGGAAGTGTGAATTCAGTTTGCTTGCTGGCTCTAGGGGAAGTCTTTTCTCTTTTTCTTGGCTCTGGAGGAAGGTGGGAGATTCCATGTAGGTTGGCATCTCTCTTCCTACCTCTCTGCTTCCTACCTTGCTTGCTTAATCTCTTTTTCTATCTCAGAGATTGACTCACAACATGCCTGGCACTAATTCCATCTCATGATCACAGTAAAGACAGTTCTGCCGTCTCTCTCCTCCATATATTTCCCCCAAAGAAATAAAGAACGAAATGTGAAACATTTCCATGCAAACTGCTGTGCTATCTAGAATAGTAGAAAGATGGCAACAGCTGAGAGGAATGGACTGATCAACTCTGCTGCATGCCTGCAATGCATCTCTCAAAAACAAGGGTGCAACTGTCAAACACCTCCTGGCCTGGACGGATCTGGGGGACGTGATGCTCAACAAAGTCAGTCCATCTCCTACAGTCAGATGCTGCATTTCATTATGACTGTACAAGGACAATGACTTTCCCATCCAAAGAAGCAGACTCTAAAGGCTATAGTCAGGCTGGGGGTGGGAGGAGGAGGAGGAAGGAGGGAGAGGAAATGAGGCAAGGTTGTACATGTGGGAGAGGGGCTGTTTCTCTGGTATTGTCACCATTGTGCTCACTGGGACTGTGCCATTGTGTCTTGCATGTTTTTTCCTCTGTGCCCTGTATTCCACAATGCTGCTGATGATAATGATAATAATAATAATAACTTCACAAAGACAACCTATTCCAAAGGGCATGATGATCACAGGCGTACAGGTTAGCATTTGCAGCACATATTTTGAGAGAAACAATTCAGTCCATCACAATATGTAGCAAAAAGCATTTGCCATTTCAACATTCTTCATATGTACAATTCAGTGACACTAATTATGTTCACCATGTGCAGTCATCACCACTATCCATTTCAGAAAATTTCCCTCACCCTTAACAGAAGCTCTGTGCCCCCCTAGGCAACGAATCCCCTTGTCACCCTTAAATTTTAATTAATTCAACAAACATTTGCTGAGCTCCTCTTTGGTGCCAGGCACTGTCCCAGGTGCTCAGAGTTGGGGAGGTAAAAGACATGGCCCTGCCCTCCAGAAGCTCATTATCTGGAGCTTTTTATATAACTTGTAAATGCTCCCTGCTCAGGAATTCAATGATGGTGACATTATTTGTGGAATAGAAGTGAATGTCATCCTGACAGATATTATTTTTAATGATATCCTGATTAATAGTCCCACTTGAGGCCATTTTAAAAATGGAAGCAGTCGCCATGAAGTGTTAGAGGAATTACACCAAAATAGACCATTTTCTCCTCTGTGAATAATTTAGACTCTGGCACTCCAAATGCAGTGAGGAGTGTGAGGATTGTGAAAGAGCTAATTGTGAGCTGTTAGAAAGTAGGGCGTGTATCTTATTATCTCTGTATCCCAGGACTTAACCGTGTGTGCTTGGCATGCAGCAGGAGCTCAATAAATGCTGAACTGACAATCGAGAAGATCATTTTTAGGAACTGATGCCAGAAGGAGCTGATAGAACGCTGCTCTTGATAAGTGGAAGTTAATTTTGACTTATGTGAGGGGACATAGTGGTTACACATTGGACTTCCATGCACAAAGTCAGCAGTTCTAAAACAGCAGCTGCTCCTCGGGAGAAAAATGAGGCCTTCTACTTCCACAAAGAACTAGAGTCTTCCTAAGCTCACAGGAGCAGTTCTACCTTCTCCTGTAGGGCTGATAAGAGTCAGCATTGTCTTAATGGCAGTGAGTTTTTGAGTTTCAGGACTATCTGGGATAGAGTACAAAATAAAAGGGGAAAAAAACAAAAGCAATCTGCAGGCACAGCACAGAGGCCATACCTGACATCCTCCGACTTCCCAAGGGCCACAAGGCAGGGGGCAGGTATGTCTCCATGCTCCGAGTACTCCTTGAACTCTTCTGACACCAACCATTCCTCCTACTGTAATTCTATGCTGGGCTTGCTAATTTGTTGCTATGGTCACAAAGAACTCACAGACTACAGAGGTTTGGTCAGGAAGTTCACAGTTACCACAATTCACCCTCAGTAGAGAGGAAGGATCCAGTTATCAGTCTGTAGCTTCACCTCCTCTCAACCAGCCGTCAAGTCTCTCTCTGGTCTTCAGCCTTTCTGCCAGGTTCCTTGTCCTCTACCTTCATGGACTAGGAAGCCAACCAGCCTCACAGTGTCATAGTCTCAGCACTCCTCCTCTGTTCTGTCTCATGGTCTCCTTGCCTCAGCCTCTGTTCTGCCCCAAACTCTCTGTGCTTCAGCCTCTGGAGCCTCTGCAGATCTTGAAAGTAGTCCACTGGTGGCTCTTCTTCTGGTGGTGCTAGGATTTCTCTCTGTTTCCAAGTCCGTTCCTAGACACTGAGCCATGGCTTTGATAGAACTGTTGTCTTTCAACAGATCATATCCCCAAGGAAACACAGGGTGATGACTTGGTTCATACACTACAGTAAAGTGGAGACTCAGAATACATCCTCCTTTAACCCTGCCTGTTAGCATAGCAGAGAATGCCCTCCAGAATGGATTATAACTAGAGGCAGGGAGGCTAGAACTGGTAATATAGCACATAGAGCAGCGGGTCTCAAGCTGTGAGTTGGGGATCGCACAATCCCCCTATCACGGGGCTTGCTTGATTCATAACACTAGCAAAATGACAGGAAGTGGCAACAAAAATAATTTTATGGTTGGGGGCCACCACAACATGAGGAACTGTATTAAAGGGTTGTGGCATTAGGAAGGTTGAGAACCACTGACAGAGAGGACTATAACTAGAAGAGACATATTAACTGGCCACATCTCACAACCCAAACATAAAAAGTCATTGTCACTAATTGGACTTGTCACCATACCTATGGAGGGAAGGCAATTGGGAACATGATGCAGAAGAGGGTAGGGCTTTGTTCTGTTGACATTCAGAGTCAGAGCCTACTGAATGGCATGGAGAACAACAACGGCCATACCAAAACTAAAATGTCCTTCCTTACAGTTTGGGGGGGGGGGGGGTGTAGAAGTCCAAATTCAGTGAGCTACCTCTAGAGGAAGTCTTTCTCTCTGTGCTGTTTCTGAAGGAAGTCCCGATCTCTTTAATTTGTAGGTCCCTTGATAGCCATATGCATGCATCTTTCCCTTTGTCCCGCCTCCTTCGCCTGTTTGCTTAGTCTGCTCTTTGATGGATTTAAACCTGAAACCAAAAATTTACCCTCAATATTGTTAAAACCAAACTGTAGTTTAGCTGAATTAGTAAAAGGGGTCTTCCTTCTCAACACGAGGAATCCAGGACAGTTAAACCCCTCCTGAACAGTAATGGGAGTAGCGATACCATGAGGGTAGGTGTCTCTGCAGGTGTCGGTTTGAATCCCATCCTAGTTGGATAACTGTGTACCATGTGGGTAGGGGGAAGTTGAGGGGAGAAGGTGGGGAGAGGGGAAACTTATTTCAAGCATCTACGTATACCCTTTCCCCTTGAGGGGGAAGAACAACAGGAACGTGGGTGAAGGGAGACAGCAGATAGTGTAAGATATGAAAACAGGCTGAGCTCTGGTGGTGTAGTGGTTGTGTGTGGGACTGCAGCCCATAGGGTTGGCAGTTCAAATCCAGCAGCAGCTTTCCAGGAGCAAGGCTGGGCTTCCTACTCCCACCAGTGCAGTGATGCCAACAACAACAACAAAAGATATGAAAACAATAAAAATTTATAATTTAACAGGGGTTCAAAAGGATGGAAGGTAATGGAGAGAGGGAAAAAGAGGAGCTAATACCAAGGGCTCAAGTAGGAAGAAAATGTTTTGAAAGTGATTATGGCAACATATGGACAAATGTGTTTGGGACATCTGATGTATGGATTGTTATAAGAGCTGTAAGAGTCACCAATAAATTGATCTATTTGAAAAAATGTCTTTCTTGAATAGTGATATGCTCTAAGATTTATTTAGACTAGATCAATTTGACAACAGTTACTTGAAAGATTAGATAGGAAACTTAAGGGGCAGTGAGTTTATTATTATTTTAATGGCATTATTAATATATAGTTAATTCACCTAGAAACTCATCCTTTCAAAGGTTACAGAGCTGTGCAAGCCTCATCACTGTTTAAATACTTCTGCTAACAAAATGCTCCCTGTTTAATCTCTTTTAACCACGATTGCTACCACAATCCGTTTCAAAACATTTTCTTCCTTCTTGATCTCATTATATCAGCTTCCCCTTAATGCTCCACCTCCCCCACCAAATCCCCCCCACCCCACCCAGGAAACTTTATTCTAGTTATTGCCTCTATAGAGTCACATATCCTGTGTTTCTTTTTTTGTGTGTTTTTGTTTTTTTGGGGGGGCATCACTGCCCTCAGGTGGTGGGAGTAGGAGGCCCAGTCTTTGCTCCGTGGAGCTGGAATCAAACCTCCATCTCAGTGGGCCGCAGTCCCATGCACAACCACTATGCCACCAGGGCTCAGCCCAGAGTCACATAGCCTATGTTTCATATCATGAAAAGATTGAGAAAAATACATAGCAGGGAGTCAAGAGGTCTACCAACAATGATAAAATGCAATATAGACAAGCTCCATTATGAAAAGAGGAAAAGTATTTAAAAAAAAAACAGTTCAATCACAAAATGTCTCAAAAAGGGGATCAAGTGACAAGGTTTTAATCATTCAGGTCAGATACATCTTTTTAATTTACTATAGTTGTCTCTACAAAACTCTGTCTGATTATCAGGTTATTCTCACCCTTCAATTATGGTTACTAGCTACAGAATTTCATGTTAACTTCAAGATACAGAGGTGTAGGGCTGGAGTCTAGCTTGTCAATCAGGTACAACCAGATGGTGACTCCTTGCAGGCATGCTCTTCTCTTAAGGAGAGTCCTGGGGACCTCCCTCCTCTCTCTGCCTTCACTTTCCTGGTGATGCCATGTGGAGACCTGCACAGTCCTATGATGCTTCCACCTCCACTGGATTCACTGACTTTTCACCCTCCAGCCTGTGATCTTCTTGCATTCTGTATCATTGCATGGGACTGTGTGACTCTGAAGAGGAACGCTTGGACTAGCTTCAGACATATGGATTTGAGTTAGACTGAGCTGAAATGTCTTTCTGATATTCTTGAGAGAAAGCTCTTTAGTACACATGGATCAGTGTCACTGGATTTAGTGACTTCTTTAGTCAACTTGGCCTAACACAATAGCCTTCTACACATCAGAATCTTGGATACTATTCCCTCATTCAGATTTGGAAGATACAATTTACAATCCTTGGATTACAGATGCTGCTGTGCTTTTTCCCTGTGGGCCTAATTGATGTCTCACTTAGATGACTGCATGTTTGAAAACAAGCCTTTAATACCCCAGACACTTTTCTTTCTGATAGCTGGGAACCATCTATTCTCTTTGCCACACTTTGCTAGAGCACCCGTATCTTCAGTGTTTCCTTTATAAGGGTGAGCATCGAGCAGGACTAAGTCATAAGAACTAATTGTTCTTAGACTGGAGTGAGGATTAAGTGTGAGACCCAAATCCATGCGTGAATCTACTTTTTTGTTTGTTTGTTTCTTTAATCTGCCTCTGGCTCACCTTAGAGATATCCCTGTTCATTTATGTCAGAGAATCTTATCATTCATCTCTCTGGAGCATAAGAACCTCCTGTTGATAGTGTCATTGATTACAAAACAGGCTGCCACCCAGATACACTTGTGAGACTGTCAGAGAACTGCCTGCCCAGCGGTTCGTTCTATTGTGCTCTATTGTGTTCTATTGGTCTCTGAGTTGGAACCAACTTGATGGCACTTATCAACCAAAGAAACAGCAACATGACAGAGAAAAGCCCAAATTGGGAAACTTTACAGGAGAAATTAATTTCTCATTCAGCCATTTACACACATTTTACTCTGGGGTATGGGGTGCAATCTTCTTGATATAAAGCGAGGTTCCCCTGTCCAGAAATCCTTCCTTCATCCTGCCCTCCCTGCCTCTGGGCTTTATTTTCAGGTAAATGCTGCTCTTTTGTACCCTGTGATTGGTTATTCTGAGAATTACATTCCTCGCAGGTGATGTTGGTTTGTTTCAGAGATCTGTCTATTGTTTGGCCCAAGGGTGGTACCAGACAGGGCTACAGTTCCAGGTCTGAAGAGCCAGTCCTTTGGACTAAGGGGTTAGAATTCACCACACAAGTTTTAAGGAGACACAATTCAACCCATAACAGCATCTCATCCGTTCTAATCTTCGTGATTGTATCACAACTAACATGTACCTACCATACTCCAGGTAGTATGCAGCAATAAGGAAAGTTGATCTCTGCTGCTCATTGCCAGAACTGGATGTTTTGACTAACATCCAAAGATTAAAAATGGTATTCATGTTTACTCGCTTCTTGAATGTAAATGTTTTCTTCTTCTTTTAGTAACTTTTTTCTTCTTTTGTCCTGTGGAGTCCAAGTATTGTAGAGTAACCTGGCCATTTGAAATGTGTCTCCCTGGTCCCTAACTACAGAGTTGCTGTTGACTGGCCCCATCCGCTGCTCTATCCTGAAATAGCAGGATAAACACAGAGGGCATGCCTCCCACGGGCTGCTTCCAGCCAAGGACAAAGTGTGGCAGGGCGCTAGGACTCCTCTGACAGCTACCTTGGACTTCAGGGCCCTCCAAAGGCACTGTGGAACTTTCTTAGACTGCACAGTGTGGTCTGAGACTCCTCTCCCTTTCCCTGGGTGTCACACTTGCGTCACGGTCTCCCATGACTCCTGCAGCTTTTTTGACTCACTTCTCATTTTCTCTCAGGTAGGCATGCCCCTTCATGAAATTCTCATACACTTTGTCCCTTCTTGCTATCTGCTTCTCAGAGGGTCTGGGTGAAGAAAAATGCTACCAAGAGCTGTGTGAACAAACAGGGCACCCAAGTGGGGATTTGTGACTGGACTGGTCACCGCACAACAAATGGTTAGTGTCTGAAGCATGACCTGGCTCGGTTGCTTAAGATTGGGGGGAACCCGGGAAACTGTCCTGGTCAAGTGAGAGGTTGTGGCAAGTGCAATCAAGCAGGCAATTGAGAAAATCTGGGGAAAGCCAGACAGTGGGGATAGCCAGTTTCTACCATGCTATTTCCAAGCATGCAAAAGGAGACCGACAGAATGAGGCCTATTGAGTAGCCAATGGTGAAGTGCAAGAGTCAGAGATCCTTGGTGGTGGTTTACTGAAGGCTGCCAACTTTGAATGGGACAAGGAACAGGAAAGGAAACGTCATTAGTCCAGGTATTATGCAATTACCCAGCCACTGAGGCCTGAAGTCTGGAAGGCCATACGGAGCTGGAGATGTGAGAAGTGGGAAAAGGCAATATGGAACTTATGGCAAGTAGAGAATCACAATGCAGGTGTCTGGGATTTGGGAGCAAGGCCAGGCCATCATGCTCAGATAGCTTTGTGTCCTTGAAAAAATCAATGTTTTCATCTTACTGGTCTCTGGTTGTTAAAGGACAACTGATCTTAGACTACCCAGCATTCATTTGTTTGGAATTGTGCATTGTGAACTGAGCTCTTTCCAATCTGGAAAGCTGTGAGTTGGACAGCTCCAGTGCACTGTAGAATGGAGATGGTTCCTCTTTGATCGAACCCGAGGAGGACCAAAGGGTATGAGTAAGTTGCACGAGTAGGTAACCCAGACTCCCATGCGATCTCTCACAACTGTACCAGTGCTGCTTCTCTGACTTGCAAACTGTGTGGGGTCTGACATGACCAGCTGAAATCAGAGGGGAAATCCCAAGCTTGGTTTGAGGAAGCAACTTGGAAATGGTGGCGGCTGACTTCCATTGCATTTTGGGGTGAGCCTGAAACTCTGTGTGTAGAGGCGCTCTCCCCGGTGGATAGAGAATGAGCGGCAGCCCTTCCTGATCATTTATTTTGTACCGTCAGAAGTGGTCCAAGGTGGATACATGCAAAGCCTGGACGTGGCTAAGGAGCTCCGGAAGAGAGGCACGTGGAGGGAGAACCGAATGTGCCGAATTTGATAGCATGCTTCCATGTTCATTAGAAAGTATCCACCATGGGAAAGTCACTGAACAATCAAGCAAATAAAATGACAGATCAGTTGACATTAGCAACTTCTGTAGCTGGTTACCTCCCAACTAACACATTAGGCACATCAACAGAGAGGCTAAGCTGACAGAGATGGAAACTAGGCAATTGTCAACAGCATGGACTCTTATCCACATCAGAGATTCTGATATAGCATATTTTTAGGACACCAATTGGCCACTTGGTGGCAAGCTGACCACATAGGATATCTTTCCATACTGAAAAGGTCAGTGATTTATGAGGTGAACATACTTATTCTGGGTCTGGGCTTGCCTTCCTGCCCTCCCTCCCTCAAACAAAAACAACCCTCCCCCAAACCTCAATGTCATCTAGTCATCTAGTTGATACCAACTCATAAAGACCCTCTAGGACGGGGTAGAATTGCTCCTGCCAGTTTCTGAGGTTGAAACTCTTTATAAGAGTAGAAAACCGGGCTGAACCCCGGTGGCGTAAGTGGTTGAGTGTGGGACTTGGAGGTTCAAATCCAGCGGCGGCTCTCAAGAGCGGCACTGGGTAGCGCCCACGACCACCACAGGCAGTGATGCCCCTAAAAGAAAAACTAAAAACCAAAACCAAAACCAAACAAACAAACAAACAAACAAAAAGAGTAGAAAACCTTGTCTTTCTCCCATGGAGCAGCTGGTCGTTTTGAACTGCTGACCGTGAGGTTCTAAGTCCAATGTATAACCACTGTGCCACCAGGGCTCCTTCCTTGCACACAGAATGTCAAATAGCACCACTATCTGGAGGCATCTAGAGTGCCCACTTCACCAATGTAGAATCCCATACAGGATAGCCCCCAAAGGTCCAAAGGACACACGCAAGACCACCAAAGGTCTTTAGGAGAGGGACCTCTGACTATGAGTCATTCCTTGTATTCCATACCACACTAATCTGAGTCAGCTGACTTTGTACCATCCTGAAAAGGTCTGTGAGAAGCAACTGAGATGTCTGTTCAGAGAAAGTGTACAGACAGGATCGATGCCACCCCTCGAGTGCAAAGACTTATCCACAGCACTGTCTCCCCAAAGGCAAGACACATGAGGGTAGAAACCAAGGGGCAGAAGCAGAAATGGATTCATTTCCCACCACTCTCGATGACTGACTGGAGGATTTTGTGCTACTTGTTCCTGCAACTTTGGGCTCTGCGGGGGTGGAGGCCTTTGAACAAACAACAAGTGAAGGTTATCCTCGGGACACTTTGGACTCCTGTGGACAAAACACCTGCAGGGGAGATGAGAAGTCACTGTGCTGACAGGAACAATGGACCTCAATCATAAGCAGCAGGAAGAAATTGGTGTGCTTTTACATAATAGCGACAGAAAGAAACATATTTGGAACCCAGATAACTCCTTGGGTGCTCCACAGAACAGCACAATCCACTCAGCTGCCATGGAGTGGATTCTGATTCACAGCGACTCTACAGGACTGTGTGGGACCACCCCTGGGAGTGTCCAAACACCCCTGGGAGTGTCGATACATCTTTGCAGGAGTAGAGAGCCTTATGTTTCTCCCATAGAGAGGCTGATGGTTTAGAACTGCTGACCTTCCGATTAGCAGCCCCCTGTGGAACCCCCTGCTCCACCAGGGCTCCGTGGGTGCCTCCTAGTACTCCCTTACATGAAACAAGTGTAGCACCAGCAAACTACAAAAGATCAGATTATTTAGGGTTTAGAGCTTTCATGACATCATAGCTATCAGCACCAACTAAAGTGATAAATCATGAGGAGGAGAATTTAGAAGATGAGTGGAAGAGAGGTGAGGATGCTACCAGTCGCAGCCCCAGGGTCAACTATAGTGATGGGGACTCTGATTTATAGATTGTCTGCATTTCCCCTCAGGAAGGAAGGCCTATGGGAATCATGGGAGAACTGCCTCAAGGACCTGTGCAGAGAAGAAAATTTCTGGCACAAGAGGGTTGGGAACTGCAATCATGGACTGTGTGCCTCATAGACTTCCACTTACAGAATGCATCAACAGCCAAGGGCCCACTCCCTTCTGCTCTCATATCCATCACTGCATTGGCACTGAGGCTATCCGTCCCATCAGTTGAGTGCTGTAAGGGTACTAAGGCAGACTACTTCCTGGGAGACTTCCATTTGTGGTCAACTTTGGCTCAGGGACTCCCCAAGAACCTTGCTGCACTTTAAAAAAGATTTCATGATAATTTAGCACACTTTTCATCAGCCTTTCTCTGTCGTTCATTTCTCCCTTCAAGATGAAATTGGCTTTGCTATCTCACATTTCTTTCCCAATGTTTCTTGCTTCCCTTTCACTTATTTCTCAGGTGTTTGTCTGAATACAATCCACACATGCTCACTCTGTTTAACAATCTGCAAAGAAACAAAATCTCCAACTGATGTCCGTGGTATACATTTCTACCAATGGCTCTGGCCAATTCCCGACTAGCTCTCACAAGGCGATATAAACTGGATTACCACTTCATTTGCTTCTGGGATGTGAGTAGCTCTAAACTAGCATGAGTGGTATGGACCTAAAGAGAATGGTGCTTCAGGGTGGGGTGAGTAGAAATGTGGGTGGGGTGAAGTTGCTGTTTTCAGAATTTAAGGAGGTTTCTCTTCTCTTACAGAAAAGAAGGTGGTTTTGATACCCCCCACACACACACACATAATATCAACTTGTTTACTTAAAGCAATCTGACTTATGCCCCCTCCTTATCATCAAACCAATCTACAATGCTTAAAATTCCATTCATCATCTTTTTATCTGAATAAGTTTCTTAAATAAAATCTAAACTCTGCTCATGCAGATGCCCCCGATAAAGCATCTCTAACAGTTCTCTAGTCCATACAAGACATTTCTCTAAGTGTTGAGAGAACCACTTTGAGAGGGTATTAATAGATGTTGTGATAATTCAAGGGAATCATGACCAAACATGTTTGTGCAACACTAAAGTTAAACAAGTTTAGTCAAGGTTCTGAAACTTGAGACTCTGAAACTTGCTTTAGATTGTAGAGAAGGGAAAATGGCTGGAAGAAATGATGAAGTGAAAGATCTCACCAAAATTTTCCAAAGGCGGTTTGAAAAGACAAGGTAAAATATAAATGAATGTGCAAAGACATGGAGTGATAAAACAAAAGGAAAGAACACAGTCGACATTTCTCAAATTGAAAGAACTGAGGAAAAAATTCAAGCCTTGAATTGCCATATTGAAGAATTCTATGGGCAAATTATTAAACACAGGGAATGTCAAAAAAGATGGAAAGAACACATAGCTACTGTGCCAAAAATAATTGGTCATTTTTCAATCATTTCAAGAGGTGGCATGTAATCAAAACTGATGATGTTGAAAAAAGAATTCCAAGATGCACTGAAGGCAAGGGCAACATACAAGGTTCCAAGAACTGATGGAATACCAAATGAAATGTTTCCACAATCAGATACTGTGCTTGAAACACTCAATCGTCTGTGTCCAGCGATCTGAAAGACCTGATCAGTGGACTAGGGGGTTCTACATTTGTGCCCATTCCAAAGAAAGGTGGTCCCACAGAAGGCTGAAATTGCCAAAAATATTATGGATATCACACATAATGTAATTACTTACCAAAGATAATTTGATCTCAGTAAGGAAGCCATCTTTTTGATTCAAACGGAATCAACTTGCTGACTTAAAGAAATCTTCATGCACCATCCTTATCTATCTATCTACATATCTATCTATCTATCTACATATCTATCTACATTTCTGGTCAATCCATTCATCAGCCTACACTCCTCATAGTAGCTGGACATGAACAATGAGCTGCCAGACATTTGAGCTAGATTCAGAAGAGGACCAGGAAGGAAGGATATCACTGTTTGTACCCAATGAGTCTTGACTGAAAAGAGAAAACACCAGAAAGGTGCCTATCGGTCCTTTGTGACTATATAAAGGCATCAATCATGTGGCTATTGTGAGGAAAATGGAAATTGCAAAGCATTGGATTGTAATCAAGAGGCAGTACTCTTAGTAGCATGGTTGTTATTTTTAGGTGTCGTTTCCCTCCCTCAGTAGCCGTAGACACGACAGAACAAAACAGCACATGGTCCTCCACCATCCCCACAATTGCTCTTATACCTGGGTCCAGTGATACGACAGTGTTTAAGTCTTCCTCCAATCCTGATGCCACATTCGTCATCAAGTTCAGCTTCTCTGATGATGTGCTTAGCTCACAGATTGAATCAGTTCAGTTAGAGAATAAAACCATGACGCACGCCTTTCCTGATCGTAAGCCAGGTGGGACTCCCTTGTTCGGTTTGCACAGCTTCCTCTTGATTCATGTACATGTTTCATAGGGGCACAGTGAAGTGTTCTGGATAATGGGAGGGGGGGGGAAAGAAGAAGGAAGAGCCTGGATAAGATGGATTGACACAGTGACCCAGACAATAGGCTCAAGCATAACAATAGGGAGGGTGACACAGGCCTGGGCAATGCTCTATGTAGGGTCACTATGAATTGATATTGACTAGAGGGTACCTAATAACAGCAATGGTCAAGTTTCTTTTTGCCAGGACATATCTTTTTTTTGGGGGGGGGGGGGGGAAATCTCTGCTCTCTAGTGGTGGGAGTAGGAGGCCCAGCCCCACTGCTGGAATTGAACCTCCGTCCCATTGGCTGCAGTCCCGCGCACAACCACTATGCCACCGGGGCTCAACCTGCCAGGACATATCTTTAATAAGTTAATATGAGTTGTAAATCACCCATTGTGGCAATCACTGGTGTCAGTTTGGGGATTAAGAGTGTAGGGGTGGACTCTAGCCTGTCAATCTGGAGATAGCCAGTGAGACCTCTGTGTGGGCATGGGAAATCTGGGAAATTTTGCTGTACTTCCCCTTTGGAGATGAGAGACTCAGGACCCAGTCCCTTGGAGATGCTTTCCTGACAAGACACAAGGCTGACTCCCTGGGAGAATTGCAGCTGACAAGACACATGGCAGCATGCTGACGGACCCTGAGCACTGGAAACTGGAGGAGCCATGAAATGCTTCTATCACCACTGGATACACAAGACTCTGCACCCACTGGCCTGTGATTGTCCTGAAGTCATTGCATGAGCTTCGTGAATCTGAAGATGACTTTATAGACAGGTATCAGATAGGTGGACTGATATCAGACTTGTGGACTTGGGCTGGACAAGATTGGGATGCTTTCTCAATGTTCCATTTGTCTTTTATATAAACCTCTCCCTTATATACATATGCATGCTTATCAATTTGTTTCTCTAGTCTACCTGGACTAATACATTCATAGAGGTCACGCAGTGTTTTCCGAGCTTATTGGACTATGACTTCCTCCTCCAACTCCTTCAGAGAATCTCATGGAACCAATGTTTTGTGGAACACACTTCAGAAGTGTTGGATATAGTTTAGAAAATAAAATCCAAACTTCTTAAAGTGCAGGTCTACCATTTCTAAGCTGCAGATTTCTGACTTTATTCTCTCTCTCAAATGTTTTCCCAGGAATTGAAATCACTCTGTGCCAACCTAGGAATCTTTTACTGCTTTTGGTCCTTCCATGTTCTTCTTTTTGTCTCTAAGTTCCTTTTTCCTCCTCACAACAATTGAGTTTAATTTAGCCTTGCCACCTATTCTATGAAGTCTCACATCTGAAACGACATGACCTTTTAACAGCACTCTCTATGTTAGTTATCATGTTCTATTATATTCTAGTCATTTTTTACAGGCTTTATCTTCCTGTATTATAAATTCCTAATAGGTGGGATTCATGTCAATTTTT